>JAIUZE010047209.1:0-28839 GCA_022085475.1 Heliosperma pusillum | reverse complement strand
GCTTGAACTGTATACTAGAATGTCATCAAAGTATACCACAATGAAATTTCCCAAGTAAGGCCTTAAGACTTCTGTCATGAGCCTCATGAAGGTGCTGGGGGCATTGGAGAGCCCAAATGGCATCACTAACCATTCATACAGCCCATGCTTGGTCTTGAAAGCAGTCTTCCACTCATCTCCAGCTCTTATCCTTACTTGATGATACCCTTGCCTTAGATCAATCTTAGTGAACACTTGAGCCCCACTGAGTTCATCCCGAATGTCATTGAGTCTAGGTATAGGGAACCTATACTTAATGGTGATATTGTTAATTGCTCTGCTATCTATACACATCCTCCAAGTTCCATCCTTCTTAGGCACTAGCAGTGCTGGTACAGCACAAGGACTAAGAGACTCCCTGACATACCCTTTGCTAAGCAATTCTCCCACCTGCGATTGCAGCTCTTGTGTTGCCCTGGGGTCACTTCTATAGGCTGGCTTGTTTGGAAGGACAGCCCCAGGTACTAGATCAATGTGGTGCTCAATTCCCCTTAGTGGGGGTAATCCACTAGGTAGTTCAGCAGGGAAAACATCCTCATAGGTTTTCAGCAAGGCGTGTACTTCCTTAGGCACTTGGTTAGACCCTTCCCCTACCTCCTTGGTGAGGAGGACATAGACTGGCCTAAGGTCATTTAACTCTTGCTCCATCTCTGCTTCACTTAACAGCAGAACTTCCTTAGCAGCTTCAGTTAAGAGTGGAGGGTTCCCTTTCAGGATATGGGGTAAAGGAGCTAAGATGATTTTCTTCTTCCCAAACCTAAAAGAGTAAGTATTGTCCCTTCCCTGATGGACAGCATCCCTATCAAACTCCCAGGGCCTCCCTAATAGTAGGTGACAAGCATCCATAGGCAATACATCACACAAGGCCTCATCAGCATATCCTTTCCCAATAGAAAATGGAACAACACATTGTTGATCTACTCTAACTTCAGCCCCCTTGTTCAGCCACCTAAGCTTGTAATGTTGAGGGTGGTCTTTGGTGGGCAATGTTAGTTTATCCACCATTGTCTTAGAGGCTACATTGGTGCAACTCCCTCCATCTACAATCAGATTACACACCCTCCCTTTTATGGTGCACCTAGTTCTAAAGATCTGGTGTCTTTGATCTTCTTCTAAGGGTTGGGGTTGTGTGTGCATCACCCTCCAAGTCACCAGACTTAACCCAGCATCAGGTTCTATCAACTCCTCACTATCCTCTATCTCAGGCTCTTCCATCTCCTCATCACAGACCAACACCTCATCATCCCCCCAATGGATTACCTCTAGAGTGCTCAGAGCTCTTTTAGATGGACATTCTCTAGCAAAATGTCCATATCCTTGACATTGAAAACACTTTTTGAGGGGGTAGTCTTCCTTTGGCCTGCCTCAACAACCTTGCTTTTATCAGGGTTAAAAGGAGTCTTAGTAGGAGCCACAGGTTCTCCCATCTTAATTCCTACAAAAGGTTTGTAGTTAGGTGTTCTAGCAGGAGTTTTAGAGACACTGGCTTTCCCTTTCCCCAACTTTTCTACTCTTAAGGACAGGTTGACAGCTTCCTCAAAGGAGTATATGTTTTGCAGCCTAACTTTACTAGCTATCCTCTCATCCAAGCCTTCTAAAAACCTTGCTATCTTTTGCTCATATTTCTCAACAACCTCACATTGCAATGTAAGTTGTTCAAAGTCTCTTAAATAAGATTCTACAGGTTTTTGTTCTTGTTTAAGGTGAGTGAGCTTAATGAACATGTCCTGAGTGTAGTCCCTAGAGACAAACTTAGCTCTCATCTTCTTTTTCAGTTTAAGCCATGACTTAACAGGTTCTTTCCCTTCCCTAACCCTCAAGGTTTTCATGTTTTCATACCACAGTGAGGCATAGCCTTTTAGTTTCATGATAGCAACCTTAAAAGCCTTTCTATCAGTGTATCCTTTAAACTCAAAGACTCTTTCTACAGACCTTAGCCAATCTAAGAAATCATCAGGGTTCAAGCTACCTAGAAAGTCAGGAATCTCGACCTTGATATCTTTGTCTTGGTGTCTGAGAAGATTGTGATCTGAGCCATCTGAATCTGACATTTCAAACTGATCTACAGGTTGTCTCCTCCTTACTCCACCTTGTGTGAAAGGTGCTCCTCTTCCTCGACCTCTGCCTCCCCTTGTATCATTGTTCTGTTGGCCCTCAAGGAGTTCATTGACAGATCTAGAGACCTCCATTACAGTTCTGACAAGATCTTGAACTGTGTTTTCAAGCCCTGTGATTCTCTCTTCACTCATGGTTGTATTTTGTGTTTTTAATGTAGTTAGGTAGATGAACTCACAAACCAAAGCTCTGATAACCAATTTGCACTGAAACTATTCAGAAAGACAACTAAACAATGACAATTGGATTGAGATTCAGACACTTTGCAAATACTCTGTTTCTGTTTGAATTGATTGTTAAAGAACAAGGATAGGACCTTAACCAAAGCACAAAGCCAATGATTGAGGGTTGAACTTTGATCCCAGCACACAGCTAAGGACCCAAGCTCACTTCCAAGCACAAAGCAAAGGAAGTTGTCTCAAGCACACAGCCACGAGATGCAACAGAAACAAGGTTTCAGTTTTATGTTTTACTTCAAATCTGATTTGTATTTCATTAGGTGAAGGCCTTATATAGGCAGCAAGGATACACTCAGACGTTTAGGACACATCTAGGGCCACAAGGGCTTACAACATGAAACAAAATAACAGCTACAAACTTGCAGAATCCTGACATAAAGTAGATAAAGTAGAAAGTAGTTTCTAAAGAGACAATCTTCCTTAATTGTTTGATCAGGTGTGTCTTGGGTGAAGAGTGGACTTTCAAGCTTGGGTTTGTGAACCAAACTGAAGTAGGAAGGCTCCCAAAGATGTGCTGAAGGTACCTCACGCATTGTTTGTTCAAAAGGGGAAGGTTGACAGTGATATATTAACTACTACACCAAAGGCTGAAATCTGGACAGTTTGAAGTTGTCCCTAAGCTAACTCTTTGTGTGTTTGTTTCTTGGAAGGGAAGTCCTGGGGAAAGTTGTAGAGGACCTTCCCAAGACCTAGGTTTAGGGATTGGTTAGGCTTGTTTGATTGGCTAAAAGAGGAAGGTTTGACAAAACAGCTAAACTGCTACATGTAAGGCTGTAACTGGACTGGTTCTCTTGGGTTGTGTTTTGAGGGGTGTTCTTGACGTTTTCTGAGGAAGGTTTCCGGACAAAAAGGTAGTAGACCCTCCCTAGTACCATTCCCCATAGTTGGTTTGGAGTCCCTAAGCTTGGAAGTTGCCCTGAGACCCTCCCCAAGGCACTGCTGCTGGCTGAGTTTCCAAAGGTTTTGTTGGCTTGTTTTGTGAGTCTGTTTTGTGGATTGTTTGGTCTTGGCTCGTGTCATGGCTACCACTGGCTCGTGTCTTTGTGTGGTGGCTTGGGCCTGGGCTATACAAAGCATTAAGATAGCTTTTGACATAGGGTAGGTTTGGCATTGAATCCTGGTTAGGCTGATCATAGGTTGATTGGCCTTGTCTTTGAGCATGGCATTGAACTCCTGTTGCACAAAGACTATTACCTTATTGAAGAGGAGCTTGACGATTAGTAAAGACGCTTAAAGGTAACGGTGAAGAGACCGTTTATTCCGTCTCCTTCAAATTCTTATGCTAGCAAGAGGAGATTTAATCCTCCTTCCAATGCCTATTCAAGGAATCCTGCTCCTTTTATTCCGAGAGCTACTTCAAATGTGGCTCATAAGCCTTATACTCCTCAAGCTCAACCTCAAGGTTGTTTTTGCAACCGGTGTAGACTTCCATACCATCCTGGTGTGCCGTGTGCCAATCGACCCTATCTTTGCTTCTTTTGTCAAAAGGGTGGTCATCGTTACGAGGATTGCCCCGATCGCAAGTTGCCCCTCCTCCTCCTAAACCTAAGGGTTCAATCTTTGTCATGAGCCGCGCTGAAGCCGACGCTCATCCTGAGATCATTACGGGTATGTTCTCAATCTTAGAGCAACCGTGTCTTATTTTATTTGATACCGGTGCTTCAATGTCTTTTGTGTCATCGACCTATGCCAATAAATTATCTATCGAGCCTACATCTAGTGAGGATACTCCCGTATCCTTACCTTCCGAAGATATTATCTCTTGTTCTACCCTATATCCAAATGTACCAATATCTATATCGGGTTCTATCTTTCCCGCAAATCTCCTTAAGTTTCCTCTAGGAGAGTTTGATATTATTTTAGGTATTGATTGGCTAGCTATGTATCATGCTAGGTTCGAGTGTCGTGATCAAAAGATCTTTTTAAAGAGTCCTTTAGGTGTTAGAATAACCTATAAGGGATCTCATCCCCGTAAAGGTGTGTCTTTAATTTCCGCTATGAGGTTGGTAAGTATGGTTAGAAAAGGTCACCAAGTCATTATTGTTTGTTGTGACTTCTTCAAATACCTCTTTGCCAAGTATTGAAGAGTGGCTATTGTTTCGAGAATTCCGTGCTGATTTCCCTGATGATTTGGCCCCGTGATTCCGCTCCGAGAGCAGATTTTGAATGCTCTATTGATCTTGGTTTCCTGTTCTGGCCCAATTGTCCAAATCTCCTATACGTAATGGCTCCGTCTAATTAAAAGAGTTAAGAAATCATTTTGATGATATATTGAAAATGGTTTTATTATATCCAAGTGCCACGCCGTCGCCTTGGGGTGCTCCTGTTTCTTTTTGTGAAAGAAGTGGTTCTATAGGTTTTTTTTTGTATTGAATTCTCGGGAATTAAATCGGATTTTTGTTACACAATCAAGATAGGTATCCTTTACCGAGAATTGAGGATTTGTTTGATCAATTAAAAGGTGCTTCTACTTTTTCGAAGATTGATTTGAGATCGGGTTATCATCAAATTCCGGTTAGAGATGTTGATATTCCAAAGACCGCTTTCAGTACGAGGTATGGCCATTATGAATTCAAGGTGATGCCATTTGGATTGACGAATGCTCCTGCTATCTTTATGGATCAAATGAACCGCACATTTAGTGAGTATCTTGACAAGTGTGTGGTGGTATTCATTGATGAGATTCTTATTTTCTCCAAGTCCGAAGATGAGCATGCTATTCATTTGAGGATTATTTTGGGTGTTTCCTCTTCGTCGTCAGAATGGTATGCTAAGTTCTCTAAGTGTGAATTTTGGGTACCTAAGTGTCCTTTCTTGGCATGTGATTTCAAAGATGGTGGGAATGGTGGATCCTTCAAAATGTGGGCCGTTGTTGATTGGAAGAGTCCGACTGATATTAGAGAGATTCGAAGTTTCCCTTGTTTAGCTGGGTATTACTCCGAAGATTTGTCAAGATTTCTCTAAGCTTGCTATACCTATGACTCAGTTATCTGAAGAAGGGAACCAAATTCCTTATGGAATGAACTGTGAAGCAGCGTTTCAAGAGTTAAAGAAGAGGTTAACTCCCGCTCCTGTTGACTTTCCTGAAAATGGTGTAGACTTTGATGTCTAACTGTGATGCTTCCTAGATGGTTTTAGGTTGTGTTCTTTCTTGCCGATAGGAAGGTGGTGGCTTATGCTTCAAGCAATTGAGAGTTCATGAAGTGGAACTATCCTACTCATTATTAGAATGGCGCTGTTGTTCATAGCTTTGAAAGTGTGGAACATTACTAATTGGAGTCATTGTCGTATCTTCACCGATCACAAGAGTTTGAAGTACATATTTACTCAAAAAGAGTTGAATATGAGACAAAGAAGATGGTTGGAATTGGTGAACGATTATGATTTTGATTTATTGTATCATGAAGGGAAGGCGAATGTGGTTGCAGATGCTCTTAGTAGGAAAGCTTCTCATGCTTTGAATGCTATGCATGTATTACCTGTTGATCTTTGTGCCGAGTTTCGAAGGTTGAGTTTGGAATTTGTAGAGCGTGGATTTGTTCATATTGGTGCTATGATTGCCGAACCTGTGTTTCTCCGTGAAATCCGTGAAAGCCAAGTTGATGATCTTACCTACAAGTCTATCCAAGCCAAAATTCTTGAAGGTAAAGGTAAAGATTTCAAGTTTAATAATGAAGGTGTTCTTCGTTTCCATGGTTGTTTATTTGTCCCTAATGCTTTTAATTTGAGGAAGTGAGTTCTTGATGAAGCTCATCTTTCCCCTTATTCTATTCACCCCGGAGGTGATAAGATGTACAAGGATTTGAAGCTACAGTTTTGGTGGCCAAACTTGAAGGGTGATGTTGTGTCATATGTTGGTAGATGTCTTACTTGCCAACAAGTGAAGATTGAACACAAGAGGCCCGGTGGATTGCTACAACCGTTGGATGTTCTGCTATGGAAGTGGGAATCTATTTCTATGGATTTTGTTATGGCTTTGCCGAGGACCGTAGGAGGTAAAGATGCTGTTTGGGTTGTTGTTGATCGATTGACCAAGTGTGCTAGATTTATTCCGATCAAAGAAACTTGGAATTTGGATCGTTTAGCAAAAGCCTATGTGGATGAAATTGTTAGATACCATGGTGTTTCTATGGAGATTATATCCGACCGAGATCCGAGATTCTGTTCGAGATTTTGGAAGGCTTTGCAAGAGGCCATGGGTAGTAAGTTGTTGATGAGTACTGCTTTTCATGCCGCTACGGATGGTCAGACTGAGAGGACTATTCAGACTTTAGAAGATTTGCTTAGGGCTTGTGCTCTTGACTTCCAGTCTAGTTGGGAAAAGAGTTTACCGTTGGTAGAGTTTTCTTACAACAATAGCTATCATGCATCTATCAAGATGGCTCCATATGAAGCTCTTTATGGAAGGAAATGTCGGAGTCCTATATGTTGGAATCAATTGAGTGACAATCGTGATTTAGGCCCCGATTTTCTTGTTGAAACCATTGATAATGTGAAGGTCATTCGTGATAGAATGAAAGCCGCTCAAGACCGTCAAAAGTCTTATGCCGATATCCGAAGAAGGCCGTTAGAATTCGAGGTGGGAGATAAAGTGTTCTTGAAGGTGTCTCCAATGAAGGGTGTTAAACGGTTTGGTGTTAAGGGTAAACTGAGCCCGAAGTACATTGGACCTTTTGATATTGTAAAGAGGATTGGTGCCGTTGCTTATAAGTTGGATTTGCCGCCGAATTTGGCTAAGGTTCATAATGTTTTTCATGTTTCTCAATTGAGAAAGTATGTAAGTGATCCAAGCCATGTCTTTCAAGTTGAATTGCCCGAGCTTGAACCAAATTTATCCTTTGAAGAGAAGCCGATCCGTATCCTAGATCGTAAGGATAGGAAGTTGAGAAGTAAAGTAGTTCCGTTGGTGAAAATCTTGTGGAGAAGTGCTAATGTCGAAGAAGAGACTTGGGAAACCGAAGCTTCTATGCGTAGTAAATATCCGAGTCTTTTTGAGTAAGGTATTATTTCTTCCCTCAAGTTTCGAGGGCGAAACATTTTAAAAGGTGGGGTGATTGTAACACCCGGAAATGTACCCTATTTTTATAATGAAAATATTTTACGGATACTTTTCAGCGTATTTTAGTTTTATTTTAGAATTTAATGTTCCGAGTCGAATTTAGAATTTCCGAGTTCGTATTTGGAATTTCCGCGAGATTCCATGTGAATCCCGTCTTAAGGCGACTTTGACTTTTATTGACTTTTTCCACTCATATTCCCTCATACTCCCTTTAACCTATTTCTTCATTCACACAACTCAAGTTACTTCTTCCTTAAGAAAAAAATCAAAACCCTTGCCTCCATAATCTTTCCATTCTTAAAATCATCATAGCTCACTCGTTTCTTGCTCAAATTCGCGACACTATTGTGGAGGACTCCTACTCCAACAATATCTCCCACTTGTCTCGACAAGTTGTGTGTAACACCCAGAAATGTACCCTATTTTTCTAGTAGAAATATCTTACGAAATCTTTTCAGTAATTTTAAGTTTTAATTTAGAATTTATTATTCCGAGTCGAATTTAGAATTTCCGAGTTCGTATTTGAAATTTCCGCGAGATTCCATGAGAATCCTGTCTTAAGGCGAGTTTGACTTTTTGTTGACTTTCCCTTATACATACTCATACTCCTCCCTTAACCTAATTTTCATTCAACACAAACTCAAACACAAACCACATTTCTTCCTCCTTAAGAAACCCTTGCCTCCCTCTTTATTTTCGATCTTTGAATCATCCTAGCTCATTCGTTACTTGCTAGAATTCACGTAAGTTCGTCTCATTCTTCTTCCCTTACCTTCCTCTATCCGTATTGATATTAAAATTACCGTCTTTCTCGCTTTTCAAACTTTCCGTCTTTCTCAAGATGAATTTTATTCATCTTTTATGGTCTAATTGTAGGTGGTGACCTCCAAGATCCCGACAAAGACTATTACCTTATTGAAGAGGAGCTTGACGATTAGTAAAGACTCTTAAAGGTAACGGTGAAGGGTTACTCGATATCATTTACGTGTTTTATGTGATTTCTAGGATAGAAACCGTGTTTAGATTATGGTTAGTAGGCTTATGACTTGTGTTGTTGTTGATGGATGTTGTTTATTGAGTATTGATATGCGTATGAATGATTTATGATAATATTGGATGATAATTGAAATTTGATCCTTAGTGAAAAATGGGATTTTCGAGTACATTAGACCCCAGCCGGTCGACCGGCAGCCGGTCAGACCACCGGCTGGGGCACCTGCTGTATATTTTGGCATTTTAACGTGATTTTGAAATATGAATTTGGGCTCAGCCGGTCGACCGGCAGCCGGTCAGACCACCGGCTGAGACACCCTCTTTCTTCCTTTGTTTTTCAATTGACCCTTTGGTCCCAGCCGGTCGACCGGCAGCCGGTCGACCTGACCGGCTGGGACACACCGAAGTTTTAAGTTTATTTTCATATGAGGTAATGGCCTGAGCCGGTGGACCGGCAGCCGGTCAGCCTGACCGGTTGGCACCTGCTGAGTGTTGTTTATATATGTTGTTTACGGTTTTCATTTATAATAATTCCGATGGTTCATTTAACGTATAATTTTACGTAGTGACTTATAATATTGATATTTTGGATATATGATATTTCACTCGCTTGTATCACATGTTTTGTGACGGTTTTTGGTATGTTTCCACTTTGAGTCGGTTTTTACAAATGATACGGTTTGAGCACTATTTTGTCTTGTGCTTTGTACTCTCATTCCCTTGGCTACCTTCCCGTTCGTAAGGCTGGAATGTCGGAACGGAGAGGTATCCTACTGCTTAATTGCATGTGTAGTGGGCATACGACGACGTTGTTGGGAGTTGAACGCTATGCGTTGATCGACCCGGCCGTCAAATGTTGTGTACTTGCGAGGTGGTGTTATTTGCATGTAGCGTACCGCATGTTATGAGGCTTGAGCTCTTTTCCGCCTCTTTCGTGAATTGATCTACCGAGAATGTGGGTACTCGGCGTTTTATATGTAAGACCGAGTCTTGGATGCGACGTGACGCATGTCGAATCGGAAAATGTGATTCCGAGAATCTGGCCAGGTAAGATTAGGAGCCTATCGTTCCTACCAGGAGGAAATAGTCTACATATACGAAATGGATTGAATTGTGTATGCGTTCAGGGAATGTTTTTCTCCCGTGGATGCCTGTTAATCATACTTGCCATGTACACGGTGCTAGTGCGTTGCATTTACCGTGAGAGAGGTCGTCATTGTATTGTTATGTGTGGATGCGTGATTACATGATTGATTATTCATGGTCATTGCATGACTTGGCCTGGTTTGTTTGTCGAGTCTCAATCTTATCAAACTTATACCGCTAACGGTGAGATGTAAGCCCTAGTTAGCGTATTCGGTTGCCTAAGAGTGTCTTCCCCGAGTCTTGAATAACATGATGGTTCCTCAATTTGATTTCCATATGAGCTTATCATTATATATTGGATTGCCTATCTATTCTTATCGTAACTCACATGGATATCTATATATGCATGATTTTACTTTTGTATTTCCTTATATGTACGTTTGATGTGATATGGCTGGGAGAACCCGGAGTTACTCCCCCCTGACTGTGGCGTTCATGTTTTTCATGAATGAACAGGTTGCTTGCATGGATTGACTTTTTGGATATGATATTTTGGGGTTCGGGTGTGAGCTAGCGGGCGTTGTCCCTGGAAGATTAACCTCTAGACGATTGTAGCTTATTTGCTAAACACTTGTTCTTTGTTAACATTTTGAGAGACTCCGTCTCTTTGTTATTTTCCGCACTTAGTTGTAATATTTTGACACTCCTCGTTTTATTTAACTTGCATGTATAAAAGTTTTTTTAAAACTACCTATTTCCGCTATATAATTCACATGCTTGTATGTTTTATATTTCCGCATTCGCGAGGGTTGTCACATCTAGTCAATCAAAAAGATTAGAAAAATTAAAGACATGTTCAGATATCACCGATTAAACCAATTTCCAACCTCAAAAATTCAAAACTCTCTAGCCAATGCTCTAGTTAAACTAGCAGCCCTTTCTTTTTCCGTAGTACAAAATTCAAGTCTTATGTTCTCCTTCTCTACTTGGTCTCTAAGAAAATGGTGTCTAATCTCTATGTGTTTAGTGCGTGATAAGCGATATTTTGTACTAATTTATCCCCCGTTTTAGATCGATTTCTATATGATTTATGCACTTTGTTAAGTGATTAACGAGCTAATATTACTATTCTAGTTGTTTTGCGTGCTTGGTCTCGTTTTTTAGGAAATGAAGCGTGTTGCTATATTTTCTTACTTTGTGGAGCAAAGGCACTAGAATACAAGTTTAATGAGGAACCGATGATAGTCAATTGACGATTTGACTACGATTCCGCTACATCCTTCCTTAAGTGGACTCATCTTGGACTTTGACTTTGTTTCTCAAAGGAAAACATCAACCCAAGTCAAAGGAAGACTAGCCCAAGCCCAATTACGTGCTGCATTGACCAAGACCAAAGCATAGAAACGCGTGCCAATGAGGAATTCGAAGAGATGAATGAAAAAATACCAATAGGGATATAAACCCGATCGGGTCACCCTATACCCGATCGGATTTTTATTCTGTTTGGCCGTTTTGGCTCTTCTTCTCCCAAGCCTTAATGGAGTGCTTTATTAGGTTGTCTAGGGTATGAACTTGGACGAAACACAGCAGCTAAGCAGGCCTATATAAGCCTAAACTCATGAGAAGAAGAGGCATGCAATCATAACACAACACAACATTACATATTTTACATCAATCTTTCATATAAGTTTTAGATCATAGTTTATAGTTTATGCAATCTTAGACTATTTTTATAGCAATTTCCAAGTACTTCTCTAGTGTTTTCTATAAGCATTTGTCATTATATTTACGCAATTTCCGACATCATTGTTTTCTCTTTATAGTATTTATTTTAGTAGTATTGTTTTCATCATTATATTAAGTTCATGAACTATAATCTCATTAGTCTTGTTTTTATATTATTCTAGGTAGGAAATCCATATAAAAGTAATCTAGTTGAAACCAAAATATCGTTTAATATGTCATATTTTATTTTGCCTAATCATATAATAATCATCATAAAATTCATCATTAGAATCATTACTAATATAATCTTGATCACCTTAATCATTTTAATACTTTTATTTCGTTGTTTAATTTTGCTTATCATTTTCCTTTTAATATACTAATCAAGTAGAATTAATCTAGTAGTGTAGATTTATTGCATTATGTAAATATAATAAATAAAATTGAAATATTGAAATGATTTGCTAGTTAAAATGAATTAAAAGAAGAATCGATACCAATAGAACCATCTAGTTTGTTTCTTCCTTTGGTTGTGTCAAATTCTATAACTTTGTTTAATGGCCATAAACAATTGTTTGTATTAGTCAATTTCCGTCTTAGAAACGAGAGTTGGGATAGGAATTAGGACTACCAATAGGGGTTTAGTGACCTAACCAGGCTAAAAGGACGTTAGGACCCATTTAAAAGTCGGTACGAATCCGAGAGGAATATACCGCTACAAGGCTTAGACAATCGTAGTAATTCTAATATTGGTATCAATAAAGCTTTTAATTCATTTGACATGAATTTCTAATTCTCTATATCAATTTGATTAGATAGTTTATTTTATCTTTTTAGTTAGTTTATTTTACCGTCATTTTATTACCGTTCTTAGATAGTCTATTTTATTGTCATTTGTTAGTTTATTAGTTTTTTATTATTTTAGTTAGGCAGCTTTTCAATATTGTTATTTTAATTATCGTTTTTAGTTAGATTTAATTATTGTCACTTTCCTTTCCGTCAAGTAGACTAGTTCATTTTATCTTGCAATTTTATTATCGTCATCAATAAGATTAGATTTATTTTTATCGCAATTTCCTTACTTGTCATTTAAATATCGTCATTGTATATTTGTCATTTTATTTCAAGTTAGTAGTTTAGATAATCACCTCAAATAAATCGAACTTAAATAAAAATCACCCCATAGCAATTCATAGTTAACACGTACTCCCTGAGGATCGATCCCTACTTCCGTAATTACATTCTTTATGTTGTTAGCCTAAGTGTGGGTAATTATTTTTGTATCGGGACTGCGACACAACCGGTCAAATTTTGGCGCCGTTTCCGGGGAGCACGGTTTTGTTTATCTATGTATTGCTGATTTTTGTTTAAAATTTTACCATTTTTAGGTGCAACCGTACCTTAAATCATTACTTACTTTCCTTTGTGTGTTTTTCTTTTAGGTTGACAAAAATGGTGCGAACAAAAGAAGATCCTAAGTTCCGGGTTTTTGAACTTGCTAATGGGATCCTAAGGGTCCATATCACTCTAATTGCTCTCATTGAAGGTAATCAATTCAGTGGCGAGCCAAATGAAAACCCAGCCCACCATATCCAAACTTTTTGTGTGTTGTGTCAAACGTTTATGAGGGAAGGGATGACCCAAAACCAAATCAAAGAAACTCTCTTTCTCTTATCACTAAAGAGAGAAGCCAAATGGTGGTTCACCCGTCGTCTAAAAGATGCCACAAAACCAATGGAGTGGGAAGAGATCGTCATAGCTTTTCATCGTAGGTTTAAACCTCAATCCACCACGTCAACCTTATCGAGTAATTCACAAAGAGAAAGTGGGGAAGGTTCCCAAAGTAATGGGGGAGAGCGAAAAAAAAGCCGAGTGGAAACCTCATGTGATGTTGACACTATCATTTCCTTAGCCTGTCCCGTTCCATCAAATGAAACCACCCCAGGAAGTACTTTATATCGTCGAAAAGTTTTAAACCCGTTTACCTCACCAACAACCCCTTGTGAACTTTGTGGAGGAATAGGGCATGTACCTCAAAGATGTGGGAATAAACTCACACCATTTAACCCTCTTTCACCCACAATTTTGCCAAGCCCAACCTACTAATGCACCCCATACCATTCCATGCACATCTTTTCAAAATGGTCAAGTAATAGCAAAAGTAGATGCCAACTTGAGGGAAGTAATCCAAGCACAACACAACATGTACCCATACTTCTTTTCTACCATAGGCTCACTCAAATCAACCATCATGTCTCTCCAAAAGAGAGTAGAAGAGTTAACCCCGTCTAGTTCAAGCCAAACCACCCAAGAGAGTGAAGACCTGTTAATAGTCACAATCGACATGATTGGTGACAAACCTTGTACCCGATCAAGAAAGAGTAAGAAGCCTATCTATAAGTTGCCCCACGAACTTTACAATAATCCTTCACTAGCCAAACCAACCCGAGCCCCTACACAAGAGGAGACGTCCCGTCTCGAATCTTTGATCATGACTTTGATAAGAGCTCAAGGGAAGTTAGAAGAAAGAGTTGGTGAAGCAACGATGGCAAATGACAAAGCTTTTTCAAGGTTGGAGGCAAAGATTGGCAAGACATTTCAAGAAGAAGAAACAACCCAAGATTTTCCCCAGGAAAATCCCATTGTAGAAGGGAAGGTTATCATTCCTACAAAGCTTAAAGATCCAGGTTGTTTTAAAATTTCCTTCACATTGAGTCTTCATAAGGTTAGAAATGCATTATGTGACTTAGGGGCCGCTATTAGTGTCATGCCCTTTACCTTCTATCAAGACCATTGCCCAGTGCAAATGAAGATTATAAATACTAGCCTTCAATTGGCCGATAGAATTATGCATACTCCAGCGGAAATTGTGAAAGATGTCCCCATTCGGATTGGATACTTCCTTGTTCCCATTCATTTTTAAGTAATCTTTTCAAAGAAAGGTAAAGACAACTATTGATAAGTGAATATTTGTATGATTTTAACCCCCACTTTAGCTCAGTTTTGTATATCATATGTGCTTTGTTAAGCCATTTTATGAGCTAATATCATCTTCTAGGCGAGTTCTTGTGTTCTAACCTGTTTTGTAGGGAAAGTGGCGTTTCTACGCCCTTTTTCTATACTTTCGAGCATTTGCCTAGAACCCGACGATTTGAAGAAGAAAGCTTGACCATGTCAAAGGCATTTCAAGAAGATTCACTAATATAAAAGAGAGAAGAAGCAAAGAGAGTTTCGTAGTTGTCGGAAGATCAATCAATTGGGCGGAAGCATTCATCGCTTTACATCAAACCCTATCAACAAACCCGATTGAAGAGGTCAAAGGGGATGATGGAAGTCAAGTCAAAGCAAAGGGAGATGAAACGTTAGTCAAAAGCTTCTAGATGACCACTTACCCGATCGGGGAAGTGTGTACCCGATTGGGGATGTGTGCTGCTTCGAGAGAAATGCTTCAACTTCCTATTTTTGTCTTATGTGTTCAATGCTCGACCCCTTCTCCACGAAACCCTAATGCTATATACAGATGCTCCAGCTGTAACACCCGGAAATGTACCCTATTTTTCTAGTAGAAATATTTTACGAAAGCTTTTCAGTAAATTTAAGTTTTAAACTAGAATTTTAGGTTCCGAGTCGAATTTAGAATTTCCGAGTTCGTATTTGGAATTTCTGCGAGATTCCATGAAAATTCCGTCTTAAGTCGAGTTTGACTTTTCTTGACTTTTGAGTCGGGTTTGACTTTCTTGACTAAGGAAACCGTCTTTGACTTTTTCCTTCATAACTCACACTACTCCCTTCCTTAACCTAATTTTTCATTCAACACAAAATCAAACACCAAAACCCTTTCTTCTTACTTAAGAAACTTTCCCTCTTTGAATATCGATCTTTGATTCGTCGTAACTTCGTCGTTACTTGATAGAATTTACGTATGTTCGTCTTATTCTTCTTCCCGTATCTTCCTCTATCCGTATTGATATTAAAATCATCGTCTTTCTCGCTTTTCAAATTTCCCGTCTTTCTCAAGATGAACTTTATTCATCTTTTTACGATCTATTTGTAGGTGGCGACCTCCAAGATCCCGACAAAGACTATTTCCTTATAGAAGAGGAGCTTGACGATTAGTAGAGGCGCATCAAAGGTAACGGTGAAGGGTTACTCGGTATCACTTACGTGTTTTACATGTTTATATGCTAGAAAATCGTATTAGATTACGATTAGGAAGATTAGAAACCATGCTATGATTAGTAAATGATGTTATATGATGAATATTGATGATATATATTGATTGTTGATGATTATTAGAAGTATATATAAGTTTTGGATTGAATTGGTTAAGCTTTGGAAGCTCACGGATGAAGGGGTGTTCCCAGCCGGTCGACCGGCCGCCGGTCTGACCACCGGCTGAGAACACTCCAGTAACTCATTTGGAAACTTGGTTTTTGCATGAAGAGGTGCTCCAGGCCGGCCCACCGGCCACCGGTCAACCCACCGGCCTGGAACACATCAGTAGTGAAGTTTTGAGTTTTGGTGTGATGTTCTGTGCCGGTCGACCGGCCGCCGGTCTACCGACCGGCCCAGACCTCTTTTCTCTGTTTTTGGGTTTTGCCTTCTGTTCTGAGCCGGCCCACCGGCCACTGGTCCCCTGCCCGGCCTGGAACACGGCAGTGTTGTTTTTCTTTAACTTATAAAACTCGTAATTTATAATAGTTCGCATAATCCGTTTATCGTATAATTTTACGTAATGTCTTATAATATTCATGTTTTGGATACATGATATCTCTTTCGCATGTATCATATGTTTTGTGACGGTTTTTGCTATGTCCCACTTTGAGTCGGTTTTTACAAATGAGTCGGTTTGAGCACTATTTTGTCTTGTGCTTTGTATTCTCATTCCCTTGGCTACCTTCCGTTCGTAAGGCTGGAATGTCGGAACGGAGAGGTATCCTACTGCTTAAATGCATGTGTTAGTGGGCATACGACGACGTTGTTGGGAGTTGAACGCTATGCGTTGATCGACCCGGCCGTCAAATGTTGTGTACTTGCGAGGTGGTGTTATTTGCATGTAGCGTACCGCTTGTTATGAGGCTTGAGCTCTTTTCCGCCTCTTTCGTGAATTGATCTACCGAATTTGGGGTACTCGGCATATATATTGTAAGACCGAGTCTTGGATGCGAAACGTTTATCGCATGTCGAATTGGAACACGTTTATTCCGAGATCCTGGCCAGGTTTAGACTAGGACCGTATTATTATCGTCGTGCTACCAGGAGGAAAATAGTCTACATAGGCGAAATGTAAGCATCGCGTATGAGTTCAGGGAAATGTGATCCCGTGGATGCCTTTAATCATTCTTGCTGGGAACGATGCTAGTGCGTTTCATTTACCGTGAGAGTTGTCGTCTTGTGTCGTCTTTGAATGCGTGATTTCATGATATTGTTCATGGTCATTGCATGATTGGACACCGTCATTGTCTTGGTTCGTGTTTGGATGATAATATGTTGGATTCTTTGTGATCATCATATGACTTGACTTGGTTTGGTTGTCGAGTCTCAATCTTATCAATCGTATACCGCTAACGGTGAGATGCAAGCCCTAGTGAGCGTATTCGGTTGCCTAAGAGTGTCTTTCCCGAGTCTTTGAATAACATGATGGTTACGGATTTGATTTCCACATGATCTTATCATTTTATCTCGTATTGCCTATCTATTTTTATCGTAACTCACATGGATATCCATATATGCATGACTTTACTTTCGTATTTTCTTATATGTACGTTTGATGTGATATGGCTGGGAGAACCCGGAGTTACTCCCCACTGACTGTGGCATTCATGTTTTTCATGGATGAACAGGTTGCTTGCTATGGATGACTTTTTGGATACGATATTTTGGGGTTCGGGTGTGAGCTAGCGGGCGTTGTCCCTGGAAGTTCACCTCTAGACGATAGTAGCTAGTTTTGGTTAAACACTTGTTCTTTGCTAACATTTTAAGAGACCCCGTCTCTTTATTGTATATTCCGTACTTAGTTTGTAATGTTTTGACACACCTCGTGTATTATATATCTTGCATGTTTAAAAGTTTTTAAAATACCGTATTTCCGCATTTTATTTCACATGCTTGTATGTTTTATCTTTCCGCATTCGCGAGTGTTGTCACAGTTGGTATCAGAGCTTTTATCGCTCCCGACGCACACACGTGAACCCTAAATTAAACTACTTGACCTTGAAATAATAAATGAGAGAGTTGGGTAGAAGTTAAGGACTTTACTTGGTAGTCTATTTGTTTATGCTAATTGATAGGAGTAACTTAATTTGTTTTTTTGTTTCTTATGAAGATGGTTAGACCGCGTGTAGCTGAGAATGTTATGATGGAGGCTCTTGCTCAAGTGCTGAAAAATCAGCAAGATGCCGCTCTAGCTAATGCTAACCAAGTTCACCCTAGAATGGAGGACAATCAACAAGGTGGTTATGCATGGGTGGCGGGTCAAATTGCAAGGAGTAAGATCGTGCCTTATGGTGGAGAGCCTGATCCTACGGAGCTATCCGACTGGTTCCGTGAGATGGAAAAGCAGTTTGATCTTTACCAAGTCCAAGAAGAGGACAAGGTGAGGATTGCAAAGCACTTTCTAGTGAGGGAAGCCGACAACTGGTGGGCTATCACAAGTGCCACCGCAACTCTTGAAGAGGACTTCAACTGGGCTTGCTTTAAGGCTCTTGTGGAGGGTAGGTTTTATCCCAAAGAGCTTAAACAACAAAGGCTCAAGGAGTTCATAGATTTTAAACAAGGCAACCTATCCGCTCAAGATTTTACTACGGAGTTTAATAAGCTCGCTCACTTTGCGCCGAGGCTTATCCGTGATGATGAAGACCGGGCGTTCTACTATCGTAATAAGTTGAATGCCGTTCTGCAAATTAAAGTGAGAAGGGGTACCGCATCCTTTGGAGATCTCTACGATGATGCTTTGTGGGCTGAAAATTCAATGAAGGCCATTAGGGATGAAGCTTTAATGAACAATACCTCTCCTTCTTATGCTCCTAGGCCGAACGCTTTCGGGAAGAGGCCGTTTATCCCGTCCTCTTCAAATTCCTATGCTAACAAGAGGAGGTTTAATCCTTCTTCCAATGCCAATTCAAGGAATCCTTCCCCTTTTATTCCTAGAGCTACTTCAAATGTAGTTCATAGGCCTTATGCCCCTCAAGCTCAAGCTCAAGGTCGTCAATGTAACCGTTGTAGGCAACATACCACCCCGGTGTGTCTTGTGCCAATCGACCTTACATTTGCTTCTTCTTCTTTCTTCTGTCAAAAGGTGGTCCATCGTTATGAAGATTGCCCCCGACGAAAGTTGCCCTCCTCCTCCTAAGCCTAAAGGGTCAATCTTTTGTCATGAGTCGTTTTCCGCAGCCGACGCTCATTGCCCGAGAATCATTACGGTATGTTTTAATCTTACGAGCAACGTGTCTTATTTTATTTTATCCCTACCGGTGCTTCAATGTCTTTTGTGTCATCAACGTTTCTAATAAGTTATCATCAAGCCTACATCTAGTGAGGATACTCCCATAGCCTTAACCTTCCGGAGAGTATTATCTCTTGTTCAACCCTTTATCCAAATGTACCTATATCTATTTCGGGTTCTATCTTTCCCGCGAATCTCCTTAAGTTTCCTCTAGGAGAGTTTGATATTATTTTAGGTATAGATTGGCTAGCTATGTATCATGCTAGGTTCGAGTGTCGTGATCAAAATATTTTCTTAAAGAGTCCTTTAGGTGTTAGAATAACCTATAAGGGATCTCATCCCCGTAAAGGTGTGTCTTTAATTTCCGCGATGAAGTTGGTAAGTATGGTTAGAAAAGGTCATCAAGCATTCTTGTGTGTTGTGACTTCTTCAAATACCTCCTTGCCAAGTATTGAAGATGTGCCTATTGTTCGAGAGTTCATTGATGTATTCCCCGAAGATTTGCCCGGGATTCCTCCCGAGCGTGACGTTGAATTCTCCATTGATCTTGTCCCTGGTTCTGGTCCAATTGCCAAAGCTCCTTATCGTATGGCTCCTTCTGAATTGAAAGAGTTAAGAAAGCAGTTGGATGATATGATTGAAAAGGGTTTTATTCGACCTAGTGCCTCGCCTTGGGGTGCTCCTGTTCTTTTTGTGAAGAAGAAGGAGGGTTCTATGAGGTTGTGTATCGATTATCGTGAATTGAATCGGATTACAATCAAGAATAGGTATCCTTTACCAAGAATTGAGGATTTATTTGATCAATTAAAGGGTGCTTCTACTTTTTCGAAGATTGATTTGAGGTCCGGTTATCATCAAATTCCGGTTAGAGATGTTGATATTCCAAAGACCGCTTTTAGTACGAGGTATGGCCATTATGAGTTCAAAGTAATGCCATTTGGATTGACCAATGCTCCTGCTATCTTTATGGATCAAATGAACCGCACATTTAGTGAATATCTTGACAAGTGTGTGGTGGTATTCATAGATGATATTCTTATTTTCTCCAAGTCCGAAGAAGAGCATGCTATTCATTTGAGGATTATTTTGGGTGTTCTACGTCGACAAAAGTGGTATGCTAAGTTCTCTAAATGTGAATTCTGGTTACCTAAAGTGTCCTTTCTTGGGCACGTGATTTCAAAAGAAGGTGTAATGGTGGATCCTTCGAAAATTGAGGCCGTTGTGGATTGGAAGAGTCCGACTGATATTAGAGAGATTCGAAGTTTCCTTGGGTTAGCTGGTTATTATCGAAGATTTGTCAAGGATTTCTCTAAGCTTGCTAGGCCTATGACTCAGTTGTTGAAGAAGGAAACCAAATTCCTCTGGAATGAAGCTTGTGAAAATGCGTTTCAAGAATTAAAGAAGAGGTTAACTACCGCTCCGGTGTTGACTTTACCTGAAGATGGAGTAGACTTTGATGTCTATTGTGATGCTTCTAAGATGGGATTAGGTTGTGTCCTTATGCAGAATAGGAAGGTGGTAGCCTATACTTCAAGGCAATTGAGAGTTCATGAAGTGAATTATCCTACTCATGATCTAGAATTGGCCGCTGTTGTTCATGCTTTGAAAGTGTGGAGACATTATTTAATGGGAGTTCATTGTCGTATCTTCACCGATCACAAGAGTTTGAAGTACATATTTACTCAAAAAGAGTTGAATATGAGGCAAAGAAGATGGTTGGAATTGGTGAACGATTATGATTTTGAGTTATTGTATCATGTAGGGAAGGCTAATGTTGTTGCAGATGCTCTTAGTAGGAAAGCTTCTCATGCTTTGAATGCTATGCATGTTTTACCTGTTGATCTTTGTGCCGAGTTTCGAAGGTTGAGTTTGGAATTCGTAGAGCGTGGATTTGTTCATGTTGGTGCTATGATTGCCGAACCTGTGTTTCTCCGTGAAATCCGCGAAAGCCAAGTTGATGATCTTACCTACAAGTCTATTCAAGCCAAAATTCTTGAAGGTAAAGGTAAATATTTCAAGTTTGATAATGAAGGTGTTCTTCGTTTCCATGGTCGTTTATTTGTTCCTAATGCTCTTAATTTGAGGAAGCGATTTCTTGATGAAGCTCATCTTTCCCCTTATTCTATTCACCCCGGTGGTGATAAGATGTACAAGGATTTGAAGCTACAGTTTTGGTGGCCGAACTTGAAGGGTGATGTTGTGTCATATGTTGGAAGATGTTTGACTTGCCAACAAGTGAAGATTGATGTGTCATTCATGAAAACCTCTAAGACCAAGATTGATGTGTCAAACAGATGTTTGACAATGGAGTTCGAGGGAAAGAGATTGACTTATACTATCTATGACTCTATGAGACACCCTAGTCATGTTCAATCTTGTTTCTTCTTAGATATTTTCGAGCCTTTGGTGCATCAAATGTACAAATTATGTGATAGGGACCCACTAGAGGTGGCCCTAACTAACAATGTGGAAGAAGAGGGTTTGCGTTTGTTTTTGTCGGTTGATGTGCAGGAACATCTCAAGGACTTGGAGAGAGAAGAGCCACTCGACACTTATGAAGAACTCAACATCATCGAGATGATGAAAACAGGGGAATTCAGTGGAAAACGCTGGCATCACCCCACGACGCTGCCAGCGTCACACAACGTTGCCAGCCTCACACAACGCTGCCAGCGTCCCCCAGCGCTGGCAGCGTCCTGGTCCGGAAAACCTATCCGAGCTCTTTGCTTTGAGCATACCCTTTCACAAGCCCCTTCCCGCAATTGTGAAGCCCCCGAAAGGTCAAGTTGAAGACCCTTCCAAGTCATCTAAAGTATATCTTCTTTGGAGACAACCATACCCTACCTCTTATCATCTCAAGCACACTCAACGAGGACCAAGAGGGCAAATTGATAGCATTGTTTCACAAACATAGAGATACATTTGGGTAGAGCATAGCGGACCTCAAGGGAATAAGCCCGGTGACTTGCATGCACAAGATAAGACTTGAAGTGGATGCGAAACCGGTCCGACAACCCCAAAGAAAGCTCAATCCACCCATGGCGGAGGTAGTGCAAGAGGAGGTAATTAAACTTTTACAAATGGGAATCATCTTCCCTATTTCCGACTCCCGTTGGGTTAGCCCAACTCAAGTCATGCCCAAAAAGAAAGGAGTGACGGTATTCAAGAACGCACAAGGAGACTTGGCCCCCACCCGACCACAAACCGATTGGAGGGTGTGTATTCGCTTGAATGCGGTTACTTTGAAAGACAATTTCCCGCTACCATTTAATGATCAAATGTTAGAAAGACTAGCGGGAAAAGCTATCTATTGTTTCCTTGACGGTTACTCGGGATATTTTCAAATCCCAATCGCACCCGAGGACCAAGTCAAGACAATATTCACCTGTCCATTCGGTACGTTTGCGTATCGCCGAATGCCATTTGGTCTATGTAATGCACCGGGAACCTTCAAACGGTGCATGTTGAGTATATTCTCCGACTGTGTAGAAAAGATCATAGAAGTATTCATGGACGATTTCACTGTCCATGGGGACTCCTATGATGCATGTCTAAAACACCTTGCTCTTGTCTTAGAGCAATGCCAAGAGTCCCATCTCATCTTAAACTCCGAAAAATGTCATTTCATGGTGACTTGTGGCATCGTTCTAGGACATGTAGTGTCGGAAAGGGGGGTTGAGGTGGATAAGGCTAAGGTTGACATTATCAAAATCTTACCTTACCCATCTAACACCCGAGACATTAGGTCTTTTCTAGGACATGCCGGTTTCTACCGGAGATTTATTAAAGACTTTTCAAAGATTGCTAACCCCCTATGTAAGCTTTTGCACAAAGAAGCGGAGTTTGTCTTTGATGCCTCTTGTAGGAAAGATTTTGATGATTTGAAGGAGACATTAGTCACCGCACCAATTATTCAAGCACCTCAATAGGATCTTCCATTTGAAATCATGACCGATGCAAGTGACTACGCATTGGGAGTGGTTTTGGGTCAAAAGAGTGACAAGGGACCCCATGTGATTCAATATGCATCTACACTATTGAATGACGCCCAAAAGAACTACTCCACAACGGAGAAGGAGTTCCTTGGTGTGATATATGCTCTAGAGAAATTTCGATCCTATCTCTTGGGCACAAAGGTGATCATCTACACCGATCATGCCGCCATTAGATATCTTGTGGCAAAAAAGGATGCAAAACCGAGGTTGTTGAGGTGGATCCTTCTCCTAAGTGAATTCGATGTAGAGTTAAAGGACAAGAAAGGAGTGAAGAATGTGGTGGCGGATCATCTAAGCCGGCTAAACCTTGAAGGAAGACCATCATGCCCTCTTGATGAGGTTGATGGAGGTCTCCCTCATGAGTCCCTATATGCTATCCAAGTGGAGGAGCCATGGTATGCTACCATGGTTAACTATTTGGTAACAAAGCGGTTTCCAAGCCATTTTTCTTCCCATCAAAGGAGCAAAGTAAAGTCCGATGCAAAGTACTATATATGGGATGACCCATACTTGTGGAATTTTTGCCAAGATCAAATTGTAAGAAGATGTGTGCCCGAAAGTGAGATTCCATCCATCCTACATCATTGTCATGACTATGCATGTGGAGGATATTTTGGGCCACAAAGAACCGCAAGGAAAGTGCTTGGATGCGGTTTCTTTTGGCCAAGCCTTTTGAAGGATGCTCGTAAATTTGTGAAGACTTGTGACCGATGGCAAAGGGTGGGGAACTTGACAAGAAGGAACAAGATGCCACAACAAACCCTCCTCTATTGTGAAGTCTTTGATGTATGGGGAATCGACTTTATGGGCCCCTTTCCTAACTCTTGTGGGTACTTAGACATCCTTTTGGCGGTGGACTATGTGTCAAAATGGGTTGAAGCAATTACCACCCGCACCGATGATGCAAGAGTGGTAACAACCTTTATCCAAGAGAACATATTTTCCCGTTTTGGTTTCCCAAGGGCTATAATTAGTGATAGAGGTACCCACTTCTGCAATAAGGTGATTGGAAGCCTTCTCAAAAGGTATGGGGTGAACCATAAGATTTCAACGGCCTATCACCCACAAACAAACGGCCAAGCCGAGCTCTCTAGCCATGAGATTAAAGGGATCCTTGAAAAGATGGTGAAACCGAATAGGAAGGATTGGAGCAAGAGGCTAGTCGATGCTTTGTGGGCATATAGAACCGCATTTAAGACCCCCATAGGCATGTCCCCGTTCCGTCTCGTATATGGCAAGGCTTGCCACCTCCCCGTGGAGGTTGAGCACAAAGCCTATTGGGCTATCAAATCCTTCAACCAAAACCATGATGAGAGCGGTAAGCACCGGAAGCTACAATTGCAAGAACTTGAGGAAATTCGCCATGATGCATATGAGAACTCCTCAATTTATAAGGAGAAAACTAGGAAATGGCACGACGGTATGATAAACCGTCGGGTTTTCAAAGAAGGGGATCAAGTTCTTGTCTTCCAAAATCGTTTTAAACTCTTCCCGGGTAAGTTGAGGTCTAGATGGTTTCGACCTTACACCGTCAAGAAGGTGTTTACTCATGGAGCAATTGAGGTGGAAGGGCCCGGGGACAGA
This sequence comes from Heliosperma pusillum, assembly GCA_022085475.1. Lineage (NCBI taxonomy): Eukaryota > Viridiplantae > Streptophyta > Magnoliopsida > Caryophyllales > Caryophyllaceae > Heliosperma > Heliosperma pusillum. The sequence continues at coordinate 4,560 of JAIUZE010047209.1, read as the reverse complement.
AAGCTACTCAAGGTGAATGGCCACCGCCTCAAGCATTATTTCAAGGGATGTGCCCGGGAGGGGGAAGAAGAGGTCTTACTTGAAGACCCCGTGTATGAAGGTTGAAAAGCTTGGAGCCACTAAGTCGAGCCATCAACTCTAAATAAACGGCAAACCGTGTAAATATTCTATTCTTGTGAATATGTCATTTAAGTTTCATTGTTACTTTTAATATTTGAGTTGTTTTTAAGTAATTAGAATTAGCATCAATCAATTTTTTTTGAATTTACTAACGATTTTGTGCAAATATTGCAAGTTTTCGGCCGCCTCGGGATGCGTGCCACAGGTAAAAAGCGCGAGACTCGGTGGAATTTTGATATTGAAGGTTATTCAGGGTCATTGGAGTGAAAATCGAAGTCTAGTGGTGTTTGGAAGACTTAGCCAATATTTGGCTAAGTGGAAAACTTGAAGGAAATCCGGCAATGAAGGACGCTGCCAGCGTCCCACGACGCTGTCAGCGTCACTGGGCGCTGCCAGTGTCGTGTTCTTATTTCAGCCCCTTGATTCCTCAATTGCACAAGTTCTTCAACACTTCTATCTTCAATTCTCACGAACAAAAACACCAAAAATAACCCCCAATCCTTCAAAACTTCACCTTTCTCCCCCAAATCTTCACAAACCTTTATCAAAATCAATCAAATTCTTCTTTCTAACCTTCATTCTACATTCAAACACCTCAAAATCAACCCAAATCACTCAAAATCTTAAAAAATTTGCCTTTAGAAAACCAAGAAAACTCTTTCTCAAATTCGAATTTAAGGAGCTTTAGTGGGTTTTTAAAGGGTTTTGAAGAATTCCTTGCTTATTCTAATCATCAAGGAGCTAAAGTTTTGTGGAATCGGGAAGGTATAACTTAATACTTAACTTTTTCCATTATTCTTTGATTTTTGCTCGAAAATTAGGCTGGAATTAGTCTTATTTTGAGTTTTTCTCTTGCTCTTGTTGATTGTTTAGCTAGGATTGGTAAAACTTTTCTGAGTAAGGCTTGTTGTTGTGTTGTATTGTATTGTTGAATTTTTTCCAGAAAATGGCTCCTAAAATCTCCATGTTGTTTGGGAAGGGAAAGAATAAGAGGGTCGCGGTGAGTGAGCCTGACACCGATGTTGAAGTGGTGTTCATGGGTTATGAGAGGTTGAGTGCTCAGTATAAAAAAATATGGGACAAACTTACCGCACCCCGACAACAACCCCTCATAACCACAAAATTCTTCTCCCCAAGCACCCTCCATGCCTTGGGAATGTTCGACTTGACAGGGGATATGCTAGCTAAAGTAGGGGGCTAGAAGCTTATCTCGAACCGGACTCTTGGGATCACACCTATAAGAGTTTCGCGTACGAGTTCCTAGCTACCTTGTCAGAGTTGGACGTACCCGAGGGTAATGAAAGAGCCTACCGCTTCCACCTCAACCAAAATTGGCACAACGCCCCAATCTCCGAAATTCGCCAAATCCTAAAAATCACCAAAAACCCCGAAGAGATTAAATGCCCCAAAGGGGATGTAACAACCCGAAAAGTACCCAATTTTTCTAGTAAAATTTCTTAAGGATACTTTTCAGCAAGGTTAAGCTTTTAAAATAGAATTTATTGTTTCGAGTCGTATTTTGAAATTTCGAGTTCGTATTTGGAATTTCTGAGAGGTTTCATGAAAATCCCGTTTTTAGTCATCTTTGACTTTTCTTGACTTTTAAGTCGTCTTTGACTTTTCTTGACTTTTTAAAGTCGTCATTGACTTTTCTTGACTTTTAAGTCGTCATAAACTTTTCTTGACTTTTAAGTCCTCTTTGACTTTTCTCGACTTTTAAGTCGACTTTGACTTTCGTTGACTTTTCCCGACTCGCCTTGTAAGTTTGAAGACCGAAATTTTATTTAAAAAAATAATATTTTAAATTTATTTTTATTAAGATTTATTATGATTTATCATAATTTAATATAATTATTTTGGAATTTATGTGGAATTAAAGAATTAACTTTTTACGGGTTTTAACCGAACGTCATTTAAACTATTCCCGGGTCAACTTAAGTCAGCGAAACCCGACTTTGACATGAGTCACACGCCCCATGTCATCTTTTTCCACTCACTTTAGATCTTTTAATTCTTTTGATTAAACTAATACGAATATCTAAGATATTTGTAACTTTATCGATCCGTCATCTTAAACTCCGCAAATCGCTTAAAAAACAGACCCAATTCTTCTACAACCACACGGCTCCTCCTCTCCTCTTAGGACTAGATATTTTCCTTTCTTTTGGTTACAATAACATAATATCTAAATAATATCTAGATATTTGATTTAATTAACTTAATATCTAATAATATCTAATTAATTACCATAATATAATTATAAAACCCGAGTCAATCCCGTAACATCAATTTCAAAACCCGACTCATTAATTCCTCTATAATTATACGGCACACCCACCCATTACTCACCACTTATCTTTTCATTTTACAATAAATCAACTTAACATCGAATTAATACTTTCTTTAATATAATCAAAATCGTTCTTGGTGTTCTTCATCGTTCTTCATCGTTCTTCATCGTTCTTGAGCAAAATCGTCATAAAACCTTCTTTACTTGTTCAAATCCGTCCTAACTTATATTTCTAGAGTCTCCTCTTCGCTCTTCATCTCCAAGTACGTTTTATTTTCAATTCCGACAAAATCGTTTTCAACACTTTAATTGTTGAAAATCAAGTTTTTATTCTAATAATGTTATTCTTGTCATTTCTTATAGGAGAAGATTTTGAAGACGAGTTTGGTGACTCGTATATTTTAGAAGAAGACTAGTAGACGGGTTTTTACTTCTTATTTTGGTGCTAATTGATTTTGTGCTAGCAAAGGTAACGATTCCGAGTTACTCGACGAATTAATGTTACATATCTTTTGTTTTGTTCATGTTATTGTTATTTATGGTTTTAGTAGTAACATGATAAGTAGTTATGATTATTATGTTGTATGGAATTTTTAACATGATTAGTGTTCTTGACATATTTGGATGATTAGTTCATAATTATAATTGTAGTATGAATGATGTTGAATTGTTTGTTAAAAATGGATGTTGTTAATTAAAACATGTTAGAAATAATTTAGAATGGTGGTTGATGTTGGCCGTGTAAGGTGGCCGTGGGTGGTGGCTGGAAAACCGATCCAAACCAGGCCGGTTTAGGCCGGTTCAGGCCCGGTCCAGGTCCGGTCTGGGCAGGTCTGTGAGTGGGCTTGTGGGTTGGGTCGATACTTGATTGTTTTGTTGTTGTTTTGACGGGTTTTAAATATGTTAAAGCATGCGGGAAATATTAAGAAACGAGTTTAGAAATGTCGACTCAAAACAGGCCCAAACCAGGCCCGTGTCATGTTCGGCCCAAAACAGCCCGTGGGTTTCCTCCATGGACTTGTGACGGTTTTGAGTTATTGTTATTTTACCGTGTTTTGTAATATTTAGCAAGTGGAAAATGTTAATAAGTAAATTATTTAATTAAAAGTTTTCACATGATAGGAAGTTTATCCCGTGACTGTTTGATTGTATAATATATGTCGTGTTGACTAAGTACCCATAGAGAATTATGAGTATATGGCGTCTTGACTATCTTTAACGAGTATATGTTCACCGTTGATAGCTTTTGTGTCCCGGCTTGGTGGGTTTATATCCAAGTTGGGGCATGGCTGCCTAATAGTTCCACTTTGGGAATGGAGCCAGCTTAAGTACTAGCCAACTCTGCTTAGGGGGTCGCCTAGTAGAGATTCTTGTGTACTTTTGGTCATGAGACGGGGAATGGAATAGCTGTTGTCGCTAGGTCTGATCAGTCTAGGACTAGGATGTTTTCCTACCTTGTGGTATAGCCTCGAGTTACAGTCGACTATTGGCCGTGCTAGGAACTTATGCCTGTTTATAGACGTATTGGTCTTTCATGTTTGATGATTCTATGAATCTTAGAAGGTGAGATGCAAGCCGGCTAAGGTTGATAGAGTTTGGATTACCGGTTGTTAACTGATTCACATGATATCTTGTATGATTAGGGTTTGAGTGTATCAGGGCCATGTTTTAAATGTAACCGCTGAGCCCGCATACCAGCTTCCCTACCTCGTGTTATAGGTTGTTAACAGATTCACATGATAGCTTTCATATGATAGGTTATATGTTAGTTAATTGTTTCATAACATGAAAAGCATATCGTATATGTTAAGGTTTTGTATTTTCCTTATACATCTCTTTTATGTTATTCATGTTTTATTAAACTCGACATTTCGTGGCTGGGAGAACTCGGAGTTACTCCCCACTGACTGTGGCTTCCGTGTTTATATTTAATGCGGTTGGCAGGTTTGTGATGCATACTTGGGTACATTGACGAGCTAGCGAGCGAAGTATTTACCTTGGACCTATATTCGGGTCTTAGGATTGTATATTATTATACACTCTTTTATTTCCGTATTTATACGGGAGATATGTCTCCCGTCTTGTATAATTCTTATGTATAATATTATTTTCCTTTTGTTATGAACCTTTTTATTTAGGACACCTTTGTT
>JAIUZE010047208.1:0-13504 GCA_022085475.1 Heliosperma pusillum | reverse complement strand
AATTATTTTTTTTCTTTCCGCAAATTTGAGGGTGTCATAGTTGGTATCAGAGCATTTTTGCTCCCGACGCACGTTTGTGTACCCTTGTATAAATAACTTGACCCGAATAAAATAATAAACTTGTGAGATAGAATGGTAGGAGGGGTAGATTAGGATTATGTTGTAGTCTCTTTGTGCTTGCTATATGATAAGTACTAATCTGTGTTTTCTTTTGCAAGATGCCTCCGAGAATTGACAACACGATCTTAGCAGCTCTTACGGTTATTATTCAGAACCAGCAAAATCAGCAAAATCAGCAGGTGAATCCTATTCCTCCTCACGACCGTGAGAGACACGGAAGTTGTTCATGGGTTGCTTCACAACTATCTAGGAGCCAAGCCAAAACCTATGGTGGTGAGGTAGATCCCATTCAGCTTTCGGGGTTGTTACGTGAAATGGAGAAGAACTTTTCTCTTTATGATGTTCTTGAGACGGATAAAGTCCGTCTTGCTTCCCACTTCTTAGTGAAGGAAGCTGATCAGTGGTGGACTCTTTCTGGTCCTACTGCTAAGTTGGAGCCTGATTTCGGGTGGACTCGATTCTGTGAACTATTGGAGGCGAGGTTTTACCCGGATGAGTTGAGGCAGCAGAAGCTGAAGGAGTTCATGGACTTTAAACAGGGAGTTCTTTCGGTTCAGGAGTTCACAACCAAGTTCAATGAGTTGGCTCATTATGCCACTCGGCTTATTTCGAGGGAGGAAGACAAGGCTTTCTTTTACTTGGGAAAGCTTTCTCCGCAGGTGAAGGGAAAGATCAGTAGGAGTTCTACTTCTTTCGTCTCTATTTACAATGATGCCCTATGGGCAGAGAGTTCTATTCGGGAGATTGCCGACGAGGCTCGTTCCTCGTATATTGCTCCTAATTCTTATGGCAAGAGACCGTTATATCCTACTTCCCGACCTTCATTTCCCTCCTCTTACCGTCCATTTTTCAGAGTGGACAAGCAGCTCCGACAAACCGTCCATTTTTCCCGAGCAACAACAACGATCTTAAGGGTTGTATCTGCTTTCGGTGCAAGATGCCTATGCATCCTGGTATTGGCTGTTTCAACAAGCCACTTGTATGCTTTAACTGTCAGAAGCCGGGACACAGGTTTAATGAGTGTCCTAATAAGAAGAAGACGGTTTCTACACCGGCTATTTCTGGGAGACCTAAGGGTCGGATTTTTATCATGAGCCGAGCTGAGGCCGATGCTCAACCTGACATAGTGACGGGTATGTTCTCGATTTATGAATTACCGTGTTTAATTTTATTTGATACGGGAGCTTCTTTGTCATTTATTTCGATGAGACTATCCGATAAACTACCTCTCAAGGCTTCAGTTGGAGAAAGTACTCCAATATCTTTACCGTCCGGAGATGTATTTTCATGCTCTTATCTTCATTCGGACGTTCCAATAGCAATAAATGGTTCTACTTTTCCGGCAAATCTTCTTCGGTTTCCTCTTGAAGAATTTGATATTATTCTGGCCATGGATTGGTTATCTACTTATCATGCTCGATTTGAATGCCGTGATCAAAAGATTATTCTTAAAAGTCCTTTGGGTGCTCGTATATCGTATCAAGGAGTTAGAAAGCAAGCTAGTGTGAAGTTAATCTCAGCTATGAAAATGGTGAGTGTTTTGAAGAAGGGTCATCAAGCATTTCTATGTGTAGTGACTACTTCTGATTCTTCTCTTCCTTCTTTGGAGAATGTTCCTATTGTTTGTGAATATCCAGATATTTTTCCCGATGAATTACCCGGGATTGCTCCTGAAAGAGATGTTGAATTTTCCATTGATCTAGTTCCTGGAACTGGACCAATTGCTAAAGCTCCTTATCGTATGGCTCCTTCTGAATTGAAAGAGGGAGAATTCAACATTGATGATTTGATTGAGAAAGCTTTATTAGGACCTAGTGCTCTCCTTGGGGTGCGCCGTGCTCTTTGTCAAAAAGAAAGACGGTTCTATGCGAATGTGCGATTGATTATCGTGAATTGAACCGGTCACATCAAAAACAAATATACTCTTCGCGTATTTATATTAATGATCTCTTTGACCAGTTACGTGCTGCTTCAACTTTTTCAAAGATTGATCTAAGATCGGGTTATCATCAAATTCCCGTTCGTGAAGAAGATATTCCCAAAACTGCTTTCAGCTCGAGGTATGGTCATTTCGAGTTCAATGTGATGCCATTCGGTTTGACTAACGCTCCAGCAATATTCATGGATCAGATGAATCGTACCTTCAGAGAGTACCTCGATAAATGTGTGGTGGTATGCATTGATGATATTTTGATCTTTTCGAAATCTGAGGAAGAACATGCTGATCACCTCCGAACCATTTTGGGTGTTCTTCGACGCCAAAAGTGGTATGCTAAGTTCTCCAAATGTGAATTCTGGTTGCCCGAGGTATCTTTCCTTGGTCATGTCATTTCCAAAGACGGTGTTATGGTCGATCCAGATAAAATTGAGGCAGTTGTGGATTGGAAAAGTCCGAAAAATGTGTCCGAGATTCGGAGTTTCCTTGGTTTAGCGGGTTATTATCGTCGGTTTGTGAAAGATTTCTCTAAATTAGCAAGACCGATGACTCAATTGCTAAAGAAGGAAGCAATATATCTGACCGATGATGTGAAATGCCTTCTTGGAAATATTAAAGAAGGAGATGACCTAACCGCACCGGTTTGACTTTACCAGATGATTGAAGCGGATTATGATGTATATTGTGATGCTCAAAGCATGGTTGGAGGTGTCTGATGAGAATAGAAAAAGTCCATGCATATGCTTCTCGACAACTCAGGGTCATGAAGTGAACTATCGAACTATGATCTTGAGTTAGCAGCTGTGGTACATGCATTGAAAACTTGGAGACACTATCTTATTGGGGTTCATTGTCGAATCTACACCGATCTTAAAAGCTTGAGGTGCATCTTTACTCAGAAGGAGTTGAATATGAGACAGAGAAGATGGTTAGAGTTAGTGAATGATTATGATGCCGAGTTGATTTACCATGAAGGAAAGGAAAATGTTGTGGCAGATGCATTGAGTAGAAAGACTAGTCATTCATTAAATGCTCTTAGTAATTTACCCGATGAACTGGTAACAGAATTTCAGAAGCTTAAGATACAGTTTGTTGGGAAAGGATTCGATTATCTTGGTGCTTTGACTGCGGAACCCGATTTCTATCGAGAGATTCGTATTTGTTTACCGGAGGATGCTACTTTCATCGCCATACGAGCAAAAATACTACTTGGGCAAGCTAAGGATTGTGTGGTGGATAATGATGGCTACCTTCGTTACCATGGTAGAATGTATGTTCCGAGAAGTGCCGAGTTGAGAAAGAGGATACTTGATGAAGCTCACCTTTCTCCTTATTCTATTCATCCTGGTGGTGACAAAATGTATAAAGATTTGAGACCACAATTCTGGTGGCCTAGGATGAAGATTGAAGTAAAGGAGTATGTTAGTAGATGTCTTACTTGTCAGAAGGTGAAGATTGAACATCAAAGACCCGGAGGTTTGCTACAACCTTTGGAAATTCCTCTTTGGAAATGGGAGTCTATTTCTATGGACTTTGTGATGGCTTTACCTAGAACTTCTAGTGGAAAGAATGCCATCTGGATGATTGTAGACCGTCTAACCAAGTGTGCCAGATTCGTGCCTATCAATGAAACTTGGAGGATAGAGGTCTTAGCTGATGCCTATGTGAGAGAGATAGTACGCTACCATGGAGTTCCTAAAGATATAGTTTCAGATCGTGATCCGAGATTCGGTTCCCGATTCTGGACGGCGTTACAAGAAGCCATGGGTAGTAAATTGTTGATGAGCACAGCTTTTCATGCTGCTACTGATGGTCAAACTGAGAGGACGATCCAGACTTTGGAAGATCTTCTTCGTGCTTGTGCTTTGGACTTTCATGATTCTTGTGAGAAGTGTTTGCCTTTGGTGGAATTTTCTTATAACAACAGTTATCATGCATCTATCAAGATGTCACCGTACGAGGCTTTATACGGTAGGAAGTGTCGTAGTCCTGTTTGTTGGGATCAAGTCCAGGATGATCATTTATTGAGTCCCGACATAGTGACCGAAACGATTGATCAAGTTCAAGTCATTCGAGAGCGAATGAAAGCCGCTCAAGATAGACAAAAATCCTATGCAGATGTCCGTAGTCGACCACTTGAATTTGATGTTGATGACCGAGTATTCCTTAAAGTGTCACCGATGAAAGGAGTGAAACGGTTTGGAGTGAAAGGAAAGTTGAGTCCTAAATATATTGGCCCGTTTCGTGTGCTTAAAAGAGTTGGTCCCGTTGCTTATCGTTTGGAACTACCTCCGAACTTGAGTAAAGTTCATGATGTGTTCCATGTTTCGCAATTGAAGAAGTATATCAGTGATCCGAGTCATGTTATTCAAGAAGAAGTGTTGGACTTGGAACCTAATTTGGCTTTGGAAGAAAGGCCGATTCGTATACTTGAAAAGGCTAACAAACAACTCCGAAACAAGGTGGTACCCTTGGTTCGTATCCTTTGGCGTTGTGGAAACGTCGAATCAGAAACTTGGGAACCCGAAGCTAAAATGTTAGCTAAATATTCCGAGCTCTTTGCTTGAGGTAAATCTCCTTCTTTCTTTCCTCTTTCTATTCGATTTATTCTTTCGAATATTCCGTTCCTTCTATCGAATATCATCTCTTATAGATAGATTATTAGAAGCTTTAGTTAGAAATTTTAGGCATAGATAGTAGAGTTATTACGTTTACTATAGAATTTTTGAACTAAAAGCTTTTGGAAATTTTTGATGATTTCAAGTATTTTACCGTCAACGAGTGTTGAGACTCGTTATTGGAGACGTTCGATAACTAGTTTTCTCATTTATTGATGCGGAAATGTATCTTTTAAAGTCTTTGACTTGGGACGAGATGTTCTTGACTGCAGACGAGAATCTTCCGCCCCGTTGATAAGACCCTGTATTTTTATTACAAATATATTTTTAAAGTTTTGAAATAGACCTACATATTTGTCACATTCCTTCTTCTAAGTTTCGAGGACGAAACTTTTTAAAAGGAGGGGTGATTGTAACAACCCGAAAAATACCCTATTTTTCTAGTGAAAATATTTTACGGATACTTTTCAGCATATTTAAGTTTTAAATTGAAATTTATTGTTTCCAGTCGAATTTGGAATTTCCGAGTTCGTATTTGGAATTTCTGCGAGATTCCATGAGAATCCCGTTTTTAAGTCAACTTTGACTTTCGTTGACTTTTCCGACTCACCTCGTAATTTGAAAGACCGAAATTTTTAGTTACCAAAAAAAAAATAACATAAATTTAAATTTAATTTTTATTACCAGCTTTCTTTCACTTTCTGATCATCTTCCTCTCCTTCTTTTGGGCACTTTCTTCGGCATTTCCGAGAAGGTTTTACGGTTTAAACCCGAGCGTCATTTAACTATTCCCGAGTCATCTTAAATCCCGAAACAAACCCGAAACTCGACTTTGGCATCAGTCACACGCCCCATGTCATCTTTTTCCACTCACTTAAGATCTTTTAATTCTTTCGATTAAACTAATACGAATATCTAAGATATTTGTAACTTTATCGATCCGTCATCTTAAATTTCGCAAATCGCTTGAAAAACAGATCCGATTTCTCCTACTTCTACACGGCTCTTCCTTCCTCTCTTAGAGCTAGATATTTTTCTTTCTTTTGATTACAATAACATAATATCTAATTAATATCTAGATATTTGATTAAACTATTATAAAACCTAATAATATCTAATTAATTACCTTAATATAATTATAAAACCCGAGTCAATCCCGTAACAACAATTTCAAAACCCGACTCATTAATTTCTCTATAATTACACGACTCCTCTCCCACTTACTCACTAACTATCTTTTCATTTTACACTTAATCAACTTAATATCTAATTAATACCTTCCTTAATATAATCATCATCGTTCTTCATCGTTCTTCATCGTTCTTCATCGTTCTTGAGCAAAATCGACACAAAACCTTCATTTCTTATTCAAATCCGTCCTAACTTATATTTCTAGAATCTCCTCTTCGCTCTCCATCTGCAAGTACGGTTTATTTTCAATTCCGACAAAATCGTTTTCAACACTTTAATTATGGAAAAATCAAGTTTTAATTCTAATAATGTTATTCTTGTCATTTCTTATAGGGGAAGATTTTGAAGACGAGTTTAGTGACTCGTATATTTTAGGAGAAGATTAGAAGACGGGTTTCTTATTTCTTTAGTTCTTATTTTGGGTGCTAATTGATTTTTGTGCTAGCTAAGGTAACGATTCCGATTTACTCGACGAATTAATGTCACATATCTTTTGTTTTTGTTCATGTTATTGTTATTTATGGTTTTTGGTAGTAACATGATAAGTAGTTATGATTATTATGTTGTATGGAATTTTTAACATGTTTAGTGTTCTTGACATATTTGGATGATTTATTTATAACCATGATTTTTGTATGAATGATGGTTGAATTGGTTGTTAAAAATGGATGTTGTTAATTAAAATCATGTTAGAATTAATTTGGAGTGGTGGTTGTCTTGGCCGTGTAAAGTGGTCGGGTGTGGTGGCTGAAAACCGGCCGGTTCAGGCCCGGTTCAGCTTGGTCCAGACCGGTCCAGCCCGGTCTGGGTTGGTCCGGGTTTTGGTCTTTGGGTTTGTGTCGATACTTGATTGTTTTGTTGTTGTTTTGACGGGTTTTAAATATGTTAAGCATGCGGGAAATATTAAGAAACGGTTTTTAGAAAAGTCGATCAAAATAGCCAAAATAGGCCGGTTTATTCTCGGCCCAAAAACAGGCCGTGGGTCCCCCTCTAAACTTGTGACGGTTTTTGAGTTTATTGTTATTTTATCGTGTTCTGTAATATTTAGCAAGTGGGAAATTTTAATAAGTAAAATATTTAATTAAAAAGTTTTCATAATATTATTATTTCTCACAAGTTAGAAATTATAATACGAGATTGTAGTTTAATATGATATCCTTTAAGTCAAGCGGGTTTTCGTATGATTTTAATAATTCACATGTTAGAAGTTGTAATAAAATAGCATGAATGAATACGATGATTTTATGTTCAAGTCTAATTGGTAAAGACTCTGTTTCTAGCCAGTTTGACCAAACGGGTTTGGTCAAACTAAGATCTAGTCAGCCCCGTTTTGACTGATGACCCGTCGCGGGACTCGGGTCGGGGATTTGTCTTCAAGTAAGGTTTTATTTAATGAATGAATGAGCCTTAGTAGATATGAGGCGATATGATATTTGAATATGATTTATATGCAATTAGTCACATGATAGGAAGTTTTTTCCGTGACTGTTTGATTGTATGATATGTGTCGTGTTGACTAAGTACCCATAGAGAATTATGAGTATATGGCGTCTTGACCATTCTAATTCTAAATGAGTATCTTGGAACATGACATGGATAGGCCGTATTATCTTTAACGAGTATATGTTCGCCGCTTGATAGCTTTTGTGTCCCGGCTTGGTGGGTTTATATCCAAGTCGGGGCATGGCTGCCTAATAGTTCCACTTTGGGAATTGCGCCAGCTTAAGTACTAGCCAACTCTGCTTAGGGGGTCGCCTAGTAGAGATTCTTGTGTACTTTTGGTCATGAGACGGGGAATGGAATAGCTGTTGTCGCTAGGTCTGATTAGTCTAGGACTAGGATGTTTTCCTACCTTGTGGTATAGCCTCGAGTTACAGAAGTCGACTATTGACTGTCCTAATAACTTATGCCTGTTTCTAGACGTATTGGTCTTTCATGTTTGATGATTCTATGAATCTTAGAAGGTGAGATGCAAGCCGGCTAAGGTTGATAGAGTTTGGATTACCGGTTGTTAACTGATTCACATGATATTTTGTATGATTAGGGTTTGAGTGTATCAGGGCCATGTTTTAAATGTAACCTCTGAGCCAGCATACCAGCTTCCCTACCTCGTGTTATAGTTTGTTAACGGATTCACATGATAGCTTCCATATGCTAGGTTATATGTTAGTTATCTGTTTCATAACATGAAAAGCATATCGTATATGTTAAGGTTTTGTATTTTCCATATACATTTCTTTTATGTTATTCATGTTTTATTAAACTCGACATTTCGTGGCTGGGAGAACTCGGAGTTACTCCCCACTGACTGTGGCTTCCGTGTTTATATTTAATGCGGTTGGCAGGTTCTTTAGGATTGTATATTATTATACACTCTTTTATTTCCGTATTTATACGGGAGATATGTCTCCCGTTTTGGATATTTCTTATTTATAATATTATTCCCTTTTTGTTATGAACCTTTTTATTTAAGACACCTTTGTTATGATGAATATATTTAATAGTAGGTTCCGGTTTTAAAATTTACCGATTTTCACTAAAGTGAACCTATTAGAAACATATTCTCATCTTTTATTATTTAAATTACTCATTTTATTTTTCCGCAAATTTGAGGGTGTCACATGTCGAACCCAACTTTTGACGATTCTATTTTACAGTGTAGGACACAAGAAAAGAATCCGCCCCAAGTTTTCTAAAAAGTTAGAAATTGGGTGTATTTTTTTTTCACCCATAATATCTATATGATTGACATTTATTTTGCTAAAATGCAAGTTTTGGGTATCAGATACCCATTATGGTTTTCATCAATGTATTCAATGCATATAATAATGATTCGTGCGACGACTAACCATGATTAAATGTCAACCTAAAAGGGAAATATAACTATTGTAGTACTATTTTCATAGAGACATATAAAAGTTATAATGTGATCAATCTAGTAATGAATTTAGAGGTATACATTAATAAACGTTATTATGTACATGACCTCTAAATAAAGAATATAGTATCCACTTTTGTGTACGACACAAGTGTTTCACTTTTGTCAATAGAACAAACGTTGTATCTTTTTATGCCTATACTTGGTCAATGGTTATCCCATACCAATCAAAGGTAATTATATTCTTGACCTAAACTAGTAATTACTTATCATATAGATTGAAAAAGGCTCAAAATTGGTGACCTATGTCTAATCTTAACTCTGGATTGTGTAGCACATTAAGAGGCTAGTATTAACAACTCTCCCTAACCCATCTGATTTTGAATCTTATGGTGTGTGCGAATCTTGTATTCAAGGCAAGATGATTCGTGCCCTTTTGTTGAAAAGGAAATCGAACTAGTAAATTATTGGCCCCATTACATAATAATACGTGTGGTCCAATAACAAACACAACCAGAGATGGTAATGATTACTTCACTTGATTTACCGACGATTTAAGTAGATATTATGTTTGATTCTACTTAATGAGGTGCTAAGAGAAATCTTTGAAAGTTCAAAGAGCTTCAATGAGAAGTAGTTAACCACTAGAGCATTAGATCAAGGACTTACGACTAAAATCGTAACTATAAATATCTAAGTATTAACTTTGATTTTCACCAAAAGTATTGTAAAATGGTTTCACAAGTTAACTTCTCTAACACACATTATTAGATAAGGTGTTGTTGAATAGAGAAACAGAACCTTATACGATATGGTTTTGTCTTTATCAAGTCAAAATGAGCCATTTGACTAACCTTGGGATCTTAATATTTTTGTCTGCTATTTCTTTTCCCACCATATTAAAACACATTTAAAACAGTCTGGTTTCATTCCATATACGATATGGGTAGGTAGCGTACCTAATTTATAAGTTATTTGAATGAAACAAGTGCTCAATTATCCCACATTGACCACGAGAACAAAGCGTTTGTGACTCGTGATGCTGTCTTTCAATAAAAAATACGATTATTTCTTGATAAGACAGAGTGGGAGAAAATGTTTCAAGAGCCACAAACTGATCATATGGTCCGGAAAACTTTTCCTCATTGCTTGTTCAGTAGTTGTTTCTCTTCCTTCTTCGGACCCTAGAGGTCATTTGGAATTTATCGCTCCCTTTAATAGTGATGACTTCTAATTAGCGAGACTTATAAAAGACTGTTTTAGTCCCAACTTCTTGATATGGCTTAGAGTCATACGATTCGTAATGGACTTCATGCATGAAGGTCAGGTATGTGACCTGGTAAATTTTACTTGAAAAAGTACGACCTCTTCAATGTAAATTGATTTTTAAGATCGAATTTTGCATGGATGAACATTAAAATGTTTTCAAAGATAACTTGGTAGGCAAAGAGTTTTGCACCAACCTTATTTCTTTGATCCATTCGAATATACTTAGCGATTACAGCATATCATAATAGTATGATGTCAATTGGACCTCAAGAACCACCTTCTTGAATACGATTCTAGAAGAGGTAGTATATTTTATATTCACCTGTGGGTTCGTAGATCCAAACTATCCTAAGTTAATTTGCAAGCTTAAGAGGATGTCTTAAGTAAGCACTAAAGAGTTGGAATTGGTGTGTCAATCATGTCATAAAATATTTCTCGATGTCTCGAGGAATTATGTTTATACATGAAGTTTAGTGGGAGTAATATGGTTTTCATCAGTCTTATATGTGGAGACATATTGATCATTTTAGATGATGGAATATTTTGGAGAAGTAGAATATATCTTTTAGATATCTGGATTTATGGAGATAAATCTAAAAGGATATTAGCATTGAGTCAAAATTCTTATATTGATAAGATCTTTGACTAGTTCAAGGAAGTTGAACACATCATAATTGATTCCTTTTGCTTCCGCTGCGGGATCAATTATCTACGCTGTGATGTATACTCAATCCGACATTTCGCATGCTTTGAGTATGACGAATCAATTGCAATCAAATCCAAGTAAGAGTCACTTGATATCCATAAAGAACATCCTTAAGTACTTGCGAAGGACTAAAGATATGTTCCATATGTTTGGAGTTTATAGTGAGTTGTGTGTAAGAGTATACACAGACTTGAGTTTCCAAACTGATCAAAGTGATTTGAAATCACGAGCTGGCTGTGTTTTATAGAAGATTTATCTGTTGGAAGAGTTCTAAGCAGAAAAGACTATTGGAAAGGTTCCAAGTAGGAGTGACATTTTCAAATTTAAATGTCATGTATCCGCTGGAAATGTTCCAGGCAAGTTTATCATTGCGGATTTCACAACGGAAATAGCGTACATTGCATCATATGATGCTGCATATGAAAGTAGCTTGGATTCGACAGTATTGGAGGGACTAGAAGTAGTTCCTATAGTTGTATATCCTATCCCATGATACTGGTAAAACAGTGGGAGCTACCTTTAGGCCAAGAGTCCTAAGTCTAGATTCAAACCTAGACATGTACTCAGAAAGTTTTATGTAATATGAGATTACGTAGACAAAGAGAAATAACAATTAGAACGATGGGAAAGATGCAAGTATTGCTAATCCATTAGCCATGTATTTTGCAGGCTGAACATGAAAGTCATGTCATTTCAATGGGATTGAAATATATACCTGAATTGCTAGAGATTACGAGATATGAAATTATTGATAGCGTATCAATTTTTCCAAATATTTGATAATCGCATTCATTGTTAGAGTTTCATTAAAAACTCCTTTATTTAGTTTGACTAAATTTTAATACTTTGTTTATACGAATTTGTTGAAAGAAAGGTTGAACCCAATTCAAGTGAACATGATGAACTTAATATTTTGTCCCTAGTCACTCAATGAGGTGACGTTTCGAAATGACTAGATTGTAAGTCGATCGATGGTTGGTTCAGCACCATGGGGTCATGGAGATGACTGGTCGTTTACATAGACAGACTGTGTGACACTCTGTCGGACAGTGACATTGTAGAGACCCTTAAATCAATTATTTGATGCCTGGTCGTGGCATGGTCTTCTATCTTATTCCTATAAGTCGATTCTTTTGACTGGCGACCGTCTATCTGAGTCGGTGCAGTTTCCGATTGGTTTTGGTTGATGTTCTTGGTCGTGCCGTAAAGGAGCCGATGGACTTCTTCTGGATCATGGTGATCTCTGCATCATACAGAGTAGATGGACAACAGGAATTGTCCACCCACGTTGGGTTAAAAACATCTTTAAGGCCACTCGAGGAGAGTTACTGTAACTGCGTGCCACGCTCTGAAGAAGATCTATGGTAGAGTTTTTCCGGCAGACAAGTTACCTCCCTATCGCGAAACCAACTCTAGATATTTTCATCGCAAGTGGCGAACCTGAAAGCCACCTTGCGTTGAGTGGGATATGTGATATAGAGACAAGAGAATCGGTGACGCACACTTGTGTCAGACAAGTGGGATATTGTTGTGGAGTCGGTGTCCCCTCCACAATCGTGCGCCACATAATAAATCTTATTATGGAATATAATTGGGATATTTATTGACTATATATATGATTAGTCAGTTGATTAACGTAAATCAATAACGGTTGGCTGACTAGAGTTTGACGTTATTGTCGTATGACGGCGGTGATCAACTGATCCCTTTCGGTCACACCTAAAGGATGAAATCCAAATAGTAACTAATTATTTGTATACGATACAGTTAATTAATACATTACATATATTCGATATGTACGAGAGTTAATTGTTAGAAATTGAGTTAAGAACTCAAATTCGATTAAACTTATTTTTCAATTATGCGATAATTGACTAATAAATTTATATCTTATTTTAATACGATTAAATAAGATTTAACTTAGTAATTAATCGTTAAATTACTAAGTTAGTTGAGGTTTTGAGATAGAGGTAATTAGTTAATTATATTTACAAGGAGTTGTAAAATAACTTAACTAAGCATTGTGGGACCCATTATATATTGATATAATGGTAAAATATTACTTAAAATGTTAAGTACATATTATTTATTTAATTGAGTCATATAATTGTTATATGATCAAATTAACACTTAATTATACAAGATAATTAACCATATGATCAATAAGTATTTGTGAGACAAATATCAAAAATCAAAATGGATCAAACTAGACCATAATGGCCGGTTTAGTTGCTAGTAACTTGGTGATGATTGTTGTTCTTGTTTACAATCTTTAGTTACTAATTGAAAGTGACATAACAAGTAGGATACAATCATCACTTATACTACAACACTCCACTCTAATGCATGTGATCAAATTGAACAAAATAAGAGTCCTTTTTGGACTAATATGGTCCGGCCAAATTGGTTTTAAAATGATCAATTGTTGTTCATTTTTCATTACTTCATTTTGTGCAATTTTACACTTCTCTCTAAAATCCTTCCTCTCACTAAAAACTCTCATATACTAATATTTCCTAAGTATTACTAGTGTAGTAATATAGTCTAATATTAGTAGTATATTATCTATCTTATTATCTAGTTAATAATAAGGGTAGATTATTTGGTTCATCTTGGTGCAACTTAGAGGAGATCTTCTACTTTGGAGATTACTTGTGTTCATCCATATTTGTAGCTCAAGAACAACAAGAAGGAGTTCTTGTTGTGCCCTTATATTTTCCATATCAATGTGAGAAATTTCTTCTCTTATATAAATGTCTTTATATTTGCATGCATGTTACATAGAT
>JAIUZE010047205.1:0-17070 GCA_022085475.1 Heliosperma pusillum | reverse complement strand
ATATCTAGGATATTTGTAACTTTATCAATCGGTCAGTTTAAGTTACGCAAATCGCTTAAACTGACCCGATATCTGTCAATCCACACGCCTACTTCCTCTTGTCCTCTTAGGATTAGATATTTTCATTAAACTAACATAATATCTAAATAATATCTAGATATTTGATT
Source organism: Heliosperma pusillum (assembly GCA_022085475.1). NCBI lineage: Eukaryota > Viridiplantae > Streptophyta > Magnoliopsida > Caryophyllales > Caryophyllaceae > Heliosperma > Heliosperma pusillum. Next base: position 16,903 of record JAIUZE010047205.1, on the reverse strand, counting down.
AAACTATCATAAAATCTAATAATATCTAATTAATTACCATAATATATTTATAAAACCCGAGTCAATCCCGTAACAACAATTTCAAAACCCGACTTCATTATTTCCCTATATTTACACGGCATTCCCCACACCATTACTCACTAACTATCTTTTCATTTTACAATAAATCAACTTAATATCTAATTAATACCTTCTTTAATATAATCATAATCGTTCTTCGTGTTCTTGAGCGTTCTTCATCGTTCTTGAGCAAAATCGTCACAAAACCTTCGTTACTTGTTCAAATCCGTCCTAATTTATATTTCTAGAGTCTCCTTTCCGCTCTTCATCTCCATGTACGTTTTATTTTCAATTCCGACAAAATCGTTATCAACACTTTAATTATGGAAATCAAGTTTTAATTCTAATAATATTATTCTTGTCATTTCTTATAGGAGAAGATTATGAAGACGAGTTTGGTGACTCGTATATATTAGAAGAAGATTAGTAGACGGGTTTCTTAGTTCTTATTTTGGGTGCTACTTGATTTTGTGCTAGCTAAGGGGTAACGATTTCAGAGTTACTCGACGAATGAATGTTACATATCTTTATGTTTTTGTTATGTTATTGTTATTTCGGATTTTTAGTAGTAACACGAATAAGAGGTTTATGATTTTATGTTGTTATGGAAATTTTTAACATGTATAGTGTTCTTGACAAATTTTGATGATTAGTTCATAATTATAATTTTAGTATGAATGATGGTTGAATTGGTTGTTAAAAACGGATGTTATTAATTAAAACATGTTAGAAATAATTTGGAGTGGGTGTTAGTCTTGGCCGTGTATGGTGGCCATGGGTGGAGGCTGAGAACCGGTCGGTTCAGGCCTGGTTCAGCCCGGTTCAGGCCGGTCCAGCCAGGTCTGGGTTGGTCCGGGAATTGGTCTTTGGGTTTGTGTCGATACTTGATTGTTTTGTTGTTGTTTTGACGGGTTTGAAATATGTTAAGCATGCGGGAAAATATTAAGAAACGGTTTTAGAAACGTCGACCCAAAACAGGCCCAAACCAGGCCCGTGGGCCCAGTCCAGGCCCGGTTCTTGTCTCGGCCCAAAACAGCCCGTGGGTCCCTCCTTGGACTTGTGACGGTTTTTGAAGTTATTGTTAATTTATCGTGTTTTGTAATATTTAGCAAGTGGGAAGTTGTAATAAGTAAATTATTTAATTAAAAGTATTTTTCATAATATTATAATTCCTCACATGTTAGAAATTATAATACGAGATTATAGTTTATTTGGATATCCTTTAAGTCATGCGGGTTTTCGTAAGATTTAATAATTCACATGTTAGAAGTTTTAATAAAATAAACATGTATTGAATATGATGATTTTATGATCAAGTCTATATGGTAAAGACTCTGTTTCTAGCCGGTTTGACCAAACGGGTTTGGTCAAACTAAGATCTAGTCAGCCCCGTTTTGAATGATGACCCGTCGCGGGACTCGGGTCGGGGATTTGTCTTCAAGTAAGGTTGTATTTAATTAATGAATTAGCCTTAGTAGATATGAGGCGATATGATATTTGAATATGATTTTTATGCAATTAGTCAAATGATAGGAAGTTTTTCCCGTGACTGTTTAATTATCTGGTTGGTGTCGTGTTGACTAAGTACCCATAGAGAATTATGAGTATATGGCGTATGACCCATTCTAATTCTAATGAGTATCTGGACCATGACATCGTAGGCCTTACTATCTTTAAAACGAGTTATGTTCACTATCTTGATATGCTTTTGTGTTCCCGGCTTGATGGATCTTCAAGTCGGGGCATGGTTGCCATGGTTTCCACTTTGGGAAATGGAGCCAGCTTTAGTACTAGCCAACCCTTTGATGGATCTTCTTAGGGGTACTCATGTGAGTGTATCATGGGTCTTGGATGCGATGGATCTTCGCATTTCTCTGGGTCTGCGCAGTCTAGGTTTAGGGTTGAGTCGTATCTTGGACATGTTTCTGAGAGGAACCTCTGAGCTAAGATATGTGCTTTGGATCTGGGCCCTGTTATTAGTGTAACCGCTGAGCCTAGATGTGTGCTTGGTATTTGGGCCAGTTTACTGGAGTACCGCTGAGCCTTAAATATTGAAAGGTATATCCTACCTCGTGGTATAGAAGAGTTACAGAAGTCTTTCTATTGACTGTCCTAAGATTATGCCTGTTTGTAGAGGTATTGGTCTTTCATGTATGTATGATTCTATGAGTTCTAGAAGGTGAGATGCAAGCCGGCTAGGATTGATAGAGTTTGGATTAACGGTTGTTAACTGATTCACATGATTACGTGTTGATTAGGGGTTGAGTGTATCACGGCCATGTTTCTGAGAGGAACCTCTGAGCTAGCATACCAGCTTCCCTACCTCGAGTTATAGTTTATTATCGGTTTCACATGATAGCTTTCACATGCTAGGTTATTTGTTAGTTATCTGTTTCATAACATGAAAAGCATATCATATATGTTAAAGTTTTGTATTGTCCATATACATTGCTTTTATGTTATTCAGGTTTTATTAAACTTGACATTTCGTGGCTGGGAGGACTCGGAGTTACTCCCCACTGACTGTGGCTTCCGTGTTTATATTTAATGCGGTCGAACAGGTGGTGATGCATACTTTGGGTACATTGACGAGCTAGCGAGCGAAGTATTTACCTTGGACCTATATTCGGTTCTTCGATTGTATATTATTATACACTCTTTTATTTCCGTATTTATACGGGAGATATGTCTCCCGTCTTGTATAATTTTTATGTATAATATTATTTCCGTTTTGTAATGACCCTTTTTATTTATGACACCTTCGTTATGTATTTAAATTATTTTTTTTCTTTACGCAAATTTGAGGGTGTCACAGTTGGTATCAGAGCTATTTTGCTCCCGACGCACGTTTGTGTACCCTTGTATAAATAACTTGACCTGAATAAAATAATAAACTTGTGAGATAGAAGGGTAGGATGGGTAGATTAGGATTTATGTTGTAGTCTATTTGTTTATGCTAATTGTTAGGAGTAACTTAATTTGTTTTGTTTTCTTATGAAGATGGTTAGACCTCGTGTAGAAGAGATCGTGGTTAGTGCCAACCAGGTCCCTCCTCATAGAGAAGACAATTGCCAAGGAGGCTATGCTTGAGTGGCTAGCCAAATTGCTAGGAGCAATATTACGCCTTAGGGTGGAATATGTGTTACCTAGAAGGAGTATCCTCTACCGAAGATTGAAGAGTAAAGCCTAATGAATGAAATTCCTCTCTCTAGGATCTCTGCCTTATAATATTGCCATCGTCCTCTATTCGAGTTGTTCTTTTCTCCAACCTTTTACCTCTTGGAAATTATCTAATAGTTCCTCCATTATACCATAGGTATCCTTACCTCCCTCTTGTAACATTTTTATGGATGTCATAACCATCGGTTTGTGGTATATTATACTTAGTCGGAAGATCTTTGAATCCTGTGGAATATTAGTATTTGTTAGAATGAACTTGTGATTTGAGGAAAATGGTATAGATTTAATTTCACCCTATGGTGGTGAGAGTTGGTATCCTTGAGGAAGGTGTGGTAAGGTATGTTTAATGATTTTAATGCTTGAATCTTGTCATGACTTGTGTGTAAATAGTTCATGATATTCGAAGGTGTAAAGTCGAATGAGTTGGCTATTACTTCTTAACTCATTGGTAATTTAGTCTTTTGGAATTAGAAGTTTAGTATTGGTTGGAAGACCATGCTTATGATATATGTCTATTTAGGAGTAAATAAGAAGTTTCGAATATGGTACCTAACCATCCTATTAAGCTAGTTCCGTGTTTAGATGATTATAAGGATTTGAGGATAATCTTAGGAGGAAAGTCTCTTAGCGGTTTTAGACTATGAAAGCTTGAAGTTGCAATATCATTTCTTTTGAGGATCGAATTAAGCATAATGGTGATTGGTTGTTGTGGTTAAGGATTTTAGTGGTTCTTTAAAGGTTACTTGGAAAAATAGTTGTTTTAAATGTTGGACCCTAACGGGAATAATTACTTTGTGAAATTAGGATAGGATGAACAACTTGAGGAATATTGTCATAAGCGAAAACGATGTATTGAGTGTTTGAAGGAGCTAAATAAATTGATTTACGGTCGCATTGCCCTATGATTGGCAAAAGTTAAGTGAAATGATATTGGGTGACTAATCTCTTTTGAGGAGTTGTGTTTTAACTTTTGAAGGTGAGAAAGTTAATTGTTAATAACTTAAGATAATGAATTTTGGAATAAATTGGATTAAAGGAGTTCATAGTAAGTCCTTTACTTTGGGGTTGTTAGCGGCATTGTTTCCCAAATTATAAATATTTGGATGGTGGTTTTCAATAAGAGTTTTAATGGAGCTAAGAAGATTAGAGTTCGTAATGAATCTTTCATGGGCGGTTAGTTATGGAGTTTACCGTACCGATGGACCTTAGAAGATTCTGATTGAAATTGAATAATTGGGAGTTGTTATTCAATGTGTCATGATTATGAAATATTTTTGGTAGGAATCTGATGATCGACATTCGAATTGTCATAGATGGATGATAGTTTTGTGATTCATTCCTCTCTTTTCTCTCTTTCTTTTCGATTTATTCTTTCGAATATTTCGTTCCTTCTATCAATTATCATCTCGTATAGATAGGTTATTAAAAGCTGTAGTTAGAAATTTTAGGTATAGATAGTAGTGTTATTACTTTTACTATAGAATTTTTGAACTAAAAGCTTTTGGAAATTTTTGATGATTTCAAGTATTTTACCGTCAAGGAGTGTTGAGACTCGTTATTGGAGACGTTCGATGACTAGTTTTCTCATTTATTGATGCGAAAATGTATCTTTTGAGTCTTTGACTTGGGACGTCGATGTTCTTAACCGCGGACGAGAACCTTCCGTTCCATTGATAAGACCCTGTATTTTTATTACAAATATATTTTTAAAAGTTTTGAAATAGACCTACATATATGTCACATTCCTTCTTCTAAGTTTCGAGGACGAAACTTTTTAAAAGGAGGGGTGATTGTAACAACCCGAAATGTACCCTATTTTTCTAGTGAAAATATTTTACGGATACTTTTCAGCAAACTTAAGTTTTAATTTAGAATATATTGTTTGGAGTCGTATTTGGAATTTCCGAGTTAGTATTTGGAATTTCCGCGAGATTCCATGAGAATCCCGTTTTAAGTCGTCTTTGACTTTTCTTGACTTTTAAGTCGTCTTTGACTTTTCTTGACTTTTTAAAGTCGTCATTGACTTTTCTTGACTTTTAAGTCGTCATAAACTTTTCTTGACTTTTAAGTCATCTTTGACTTTTCTTGACTTTTAAGTCGACTTTGACTTTCGTTGACTTTTCCGACTCACCTCGTAATTTTAAAGACCGAAATTTTATTTTGAAAAATAATAAATTTAATTTATTTTATTAAGATTTATTTGAATTTATGATAATTTAATATAATTATTTTGAATTTATTCGGAATTAAAGAATAACTTTTATGATTTAACCCCAAACGTCATTTAACTATTCCCGGATCAACTTAAGTTCCGAAACACGACTTTGACATGAGTCACACGCCCCATGTCACTTTTTTTCCACTCATATTAGATCTTTTAATTAATATGATTAAACTAATAAAAATATATAAGATATTTGTAACTTTATCGGTCTGTCAACTTAAACTCCGCAAATCGCGTAAAAACAGACCCGATTCCTCTCCAAATCACACGTCTCTTTTTTCCCCTCTTAGGACTTGATATTTTCTTCTTTTCATTTAATCACCAACAACTTTTCATTTTACAATGAATCAAAAATTAAGATCTAATTAATCGTTCTTCATCGTTCGTTCATTCGTTTCTCGTCGTTTTCATTTGTTCTCGTCGTCTTGCGGCAAAATCTTCATAAAACCTTCATTTCTTAATTAAATCCGTCCTAACTTATATTTCTAGGATCTCCTCTTCGCTCCCCATCTTCACGTACGGTTTTATTTCAATTCCGGCAAAATCGTTTTCAACACTTTAATTATGGAAATTCATATTTTTAGTTCTAATAATGTGTTTCTTGTCATTTCTTATAGGGGAAGATTTTGAAGACGAGTTTGGAGACTCGTATATTTTGGGTGAAGATTAGTAGACGGGGTTCTTGGTTTATACTTCTTATTTTGGTGCTAATTGACTAGTCTAGCTAAGGTAACGATTCCGAGTTACTCGACGAATATATGTTACATAGCTTTGGTTTCTTTTAATTTTGGTTCATCTTTTGTTTTTGGTTCATGTTATTATGATTTATGGACTTTTAGTAGTAACATGATAAGTTGGATGGTTTTATGTTGTATGGAATTTTTATGTTGTTAGTGTTCTTGGTGAATTTGGATGATTATTCATAATAATGATTTTTGTATGATGGATGGTTGTTTTGATTGTTTAAAAATGGATGTTTTTAATTAAAAACATGTTAGAATTAATTTGGAATTTGGGGTTGTTGTTTTGGTGGTGGCCGGAAATAGTGGTGGTGGTGAACCGGACCAAACCAGCCGGTCCAGGCCGGTTCAGACCCGGTCTGGGTTGGTCCATGGTGGGTCCGGGTTTTGGTCTTTGGGTGGTGTCGATGTTTGATTGTTATATTGTTGTTTTGACGGGTTTTTAATTATGTTAAAGCACGCGGGAAATAATTAGAAACGGTTTTTAGTAAAATCGTTAAAAAGGCCTAAACAGGCCCAAACCAGCCCGTGGGGCCCAGTTCAGGCCCATGTGTGTCTCGGCCCAAAATCAGCCGTGGGTCCCACCTTGGGACTTGTGACGGTTTTTGAGTTATCGTTATTTTTATCGCGTTTTGTAATAATTAGCAAGTGAGAAATATTAATAAGTAAAATATTAAATTAAAAAGGTTTTTCATAAAATTACTATTTCTCAATGTAGAAATTATAATATCGAGACTGGTAGTTTAAATTGATATCCGTTAAGTTAAACGGGTTTTCGTATGATTTTAATAATTCACATGTTAGAAATAGAATGAAATAACATGAAATGAATGTGATATTCTTATGGTCAAGCCTCGAGGGCTAAGACTCTGTTTCTAGCCGGTTTGACCAAACGGGTTTGGTCAAACTAAGATCTAGTCAGCCCCGTTTTGACTGATGACCCGTCGCGGGACTCGGGTCGGGGATTTGTCTTCAAGTAAGGTTTTATTTAATGAATGAATGAATGAGCCTTAGTAGATCTGAGGCGATATGATATTTGAATATGATTTATATGCAATTAGTCACATGATAGGAAGTTTTTCCCGTGACTGTTTAATTATATGGTTGGGGTCGTGTTGACTAAGTACCCATAGAGAATTATGAGTATATGGCGTCTTGACCATTCTAATTCTAAATGAGTATCTTGGACCATGACATTGATAGGCCCGTACTATCTTTAACGAGCATATGGAGTTTGCCGCTTGATAGCTTCTGTGTCCCGGCTGGGTGGGTTTATATCCAAGTCGGGGTATGGCTGCCATTGTTTCCACGTTGGGAAATGGAGCCAGTTTAAGTACTAGCCAACCACTGTGATGGATCTTCTTAGGGTGTACTAGGATGTATAATGGGTCTTGGATGCGAGGATTTCGCATTTCTCCTGGGTATGCGCAGTCTAGTTAGGTTTAGGGTTGAGTCGTATCTTGGACATGTTTCTGAGAGGAACCTCTGAGCTAAGATATGTGCTTTGGATCTGGGCCATGTTATTAGTGTAACCGCTGAGCCTAGATGTGTGCTTGGTATTTGGGCCATGTTACTGGAGTGACCGCTGAGCCTAAATATTTAAGTATATCATACCTCGTGGTATAGACTCGAGTTACAGAAGTCTTCTATTGACTGTCCTAAGAACTTATGCCTGTTTGTAGAAGTATTGGTCTTTCATGTTTGATGATTCTATGAATTTTAGAAGGTGAGATGCAAGCCGGCTAAGATTGATAGAGTTTGGATTACCGATTGTTAACTGATTCACATGATTACGTGTTGATTAGGGTTTGAGTGTATCATGGCCATGTTACAGGGTAACCTCTGAGCTAGCATACCAACTTCCCTACCTCTTGTTATAGTTTATTATCAGATTCACATGATAGCTTTCACATGATAGGTTATATGTTAGTTATCTGTTTTATAACATGAAAAGCATATCTTATAGGTTAAGGTTTTGTATTTTCTATATACATTACTTTTATGTTATTCATGTTTTATTAAACTCGACATTTCGTGGCTGGGAGAACTCGGAGTTACTCCCCAATGACTGTGGCTTCCGTGTTTATATTTAATGCGGTTGGCAGGTTCGTGATGCATACTTGGGTACATTGACGAGCTAGCGAGCGAAGTATTTACCTTGGACCTATATTTGGTTCTTAGTTTGTATATTATTATACACTCTTTTTATTTCCGTATTTATACGGGAGATATGTCTCCCGTCTTGTATATTTCTTTTGTATAATATTATTTCTGTTTTGTAATGACCCTTTTTATTTATGACACCCTTGTTTATGTATTTAAATATTTTTTTCTTTCCGCAAATTTGAGGGTGTCACACTTGCTACATCTGTGGCGATGGCAAAGATAGTTAGACTCACTTGTTCTTCGAATGTGATTACAGCTGCAAAGTAATTGATCATATTGAACGCTGGAGCGGGATTAAGATCCCAAGAAGAAATCTACCTGATTGGAGAATAAAGATGAAAGGATCAAAATCGCATAAGGAGATGATGGTTGCAATCACCAATGCTGTTATGTATTATATCTGGAGACAAAGGAATCAAAGCAAGCATGATTCTTTGATCATCATACCTCATAATATTGCGGATGATCTGATCAAAGAACTTGATATTTGGTTTAAAATTCAAATGAAGAAGGCGAAGTGATCGATGAGGAAGTTGAAGGAGATGGTTAGGCTTCCAGTGGAGTGTGGAATGTGTGGATGAGAATGATATGGATTTGTTGTTAGAATACCAGAGTAGTAGCTTTTATGTTTGGACCGTGTTAATTACGTGGGCCGAGCTCAATTATGATTTTTCGTTATGATCCATTAATAGAATGGATGGATTGTTATTGTATGGTCACTTTTCATATCAATGATAAATACTTACATTTTATCAAAAAAAATGATATGAGTTAAGCATCGTTGAGAGGTATGCTAAGGATAGATAATAATAATAATATATGACGAGTTTCGTTGATTTTTTGGGCGTATTAGTAGCTAATGAAGAAAAATAGTGTGATAAGAGAAATTATTATTGCGTATGATTAGAAGATTGTGGCGACGTGTTGTTGAGTTTAGGATCGTGAGGTAATAAGAAGGTAGTCGCGTTATTGTGGGACTAGGCAGTGAGAGTGAATATTTGGGATAATGAGTAATTGTTGATGGTGCGAATTGGAAGAAGTATAAATAACGAATTGGTAAAGCAACGATTAGTAGAGGCTATAGAAATATTTAAATAAAAAGATTTTTATGAGTCGTGAAATGATTTGCATTGGGAATAATTGAGTTGGAATGAGGCAAGTTAGAAGATGGACATTTGGAGGAACATAGCTTGAGGTAAGTGTGGCGGATGCAAAGGATATATTTTGGCATGAAGGAGTTAATGAAGGATGGAATTGTTTTCGAATGAGATGATGAGTTAATTTAGTGATAAAATAATATGATATATATATATATATATATATATATATATATATATATATATATATATATATATATAGAGAAAGGTTCAAATGAGTCCCTCATATCTTTTGAGTCCCTAAGTCCTCCTAAGAGCCTTTAGATCTTTAGATATGGATGGTTGAGATTAGAAGCTAAAAGTAACCAATACACTAATCCATTCTTTATCCACTAATTAATTGTCTTTCTCTCTCTAGCTTAAAGTTAATGACATTTTAGAATTTTTAGGGTGAGACTTTGTTTTCAAGTATAGATTTTGTTTTTCTACGAGTGTACAGTTTTACAAGTGTAACTTTTATCTTTTACGAGTGTAACTTTAATTAAGAAAAAGTGTAATTTTATACTAAAAAGCGATTTTACGCCAAGTTTTTGACATTTTACGTATTTTTAAAGTGTAACTTTAGCCTTTTACAAGTGTAACTTTAATCTAAAATAGTACAACTTTATACTAAAAAGTGATTTTATGACAAACTTTTGACATTTTACGTATTTTTAGAGTATAACTTTAGCTTTATACAAGTGTAACTTTAATCCAAAATAGTCTAACTTTATACTAAAAAGTGATTTTAAGACAAGTTTTTAACATTTTACGTATTTTTAGAGTGTAACTTTAGTCATTTACAAGTGTAACTTTAATCCGAAATAATGTAACTCTATATTAAAATATGATTTTACGACAAGTTTTTGACATTTTACGTATTTTCAGAGTGTAACTTTACCCTTTGACAAGTGTAACTTTATTCCAAAAAAGTGTAACCTTAAACTAAAAAGTGGTTTTGAGACAAGTTCTTGACATTTTACGTATTTTTAGAGTGTAACTTTGATCTTTTAAGAGTGTAACTTTAATCCAAAATAGTGTAATTTTATACTAAAAATTGATTTTAAGACAAGTTTTTGACATTTTACGTATTTTTGGAGTATAACTTTAATACATAATAGTGTAATTTTATACTAAGAAGTGATTTTAAGTCAAATTTTTGACATTTTACGTATTTTTAGAGTGTAACTTTGATCTTTTACGAGTATAATTTTAATACAAAATAGTGTAATTTTATGCTAAAAAGTGATTTTAAGACAAGTTCTCGACATTTTTCATATTTTTGTAGTGTAATTTTAACCTTTTACAAGTGTAACTTTAATTAATCCAAAATAATGTAATTTTATTTTACAAGTAATTTTTTGGCATCTTTTTTTTGAATTTTGAATTTTGAATTTTATCTGATTCAATGTGTAACTCTAACCTTTTCAGAATGTAACTTTAGTATATTGAGAGTATAACTTTGGTCATTAATAGTGTAACTTAACCCTTTTACGACTGTAACTTTAGTCATTAATAGTGTAACTTTGTTACATTGATAGTGTAATGTTAGTCTGTTGAGAGTGTAACTTTAATCCATTGACGGTGTAATTTCAGCCGACCAACAACCTCCGTCGCCGTCACCAATAACACCAAATAAACAACCAATAATAACAACAAATATTTGTCATAAATCTACTTTTTATTTAATAGATCTAAAAGTGGAGAAAAAAAATTTAAATGAAAATAAAAGTAACACCAAAACTGAAAAAAAAAATCTAAGAAATAAAATTAAAAGTGGAGAAATATTAAAAATGAACAGCAAATTCATGGATCTAAAAAAAAAAACTAAAACAAAAGGAAAAAAAGAAACACAAAATCTGTAAAAAAAATCAAAAAAAATGTGGTACTTTTTTTCTTTTTCAGATCTAAATATGTGGTACTTTTTCAGATATGTAAACAAAGAGAGAGTAATGGGTGGGAAGGAGGAAGGGCGGCAGAAAGGAGGAGGCGCGGCAGGTTGGAGGAAGGAGGAGGCACGGCAGGAAGGAGGAGGGGCGGCAGGAAGGAGGAAGGAGGAGGGGCGGCAGGAAGGAGGGAGGAGGGGCGGCAGACGGCATGAAGGAGAGAGGAGGAGGGGCGGCGGACGGTGGAGGAAGGGCGGCATGAAGGAGAGAGGGGCGGCAGAAAGTGATACTTTTTTTTTTCTTTTTTCAGATCTAAAAATGTGGTGGTGGTGGTGGAAGTTTGGTGTTGGCGGCGAGGAGGCGGCGTCAGGTGGTGGTGTTGGCGGCGAGGAGGAGGCGGCAGGTGGTGATGTTGACGGCGAGGAGGAGGTGGCTGAGGAGGGATTTCGTTTTTTTGGTGGCTTTTTTTTTTTATTTTGTTGGTTTTGGTGGTGGTTGGTTTAGGGAGATGGATGAGTAAGTTTGGAGAGAATAGATGAGGGAGTTTTAGAGAGAAGGAGGAGTGAATTTAGAGAGAAGGAGAAGTGGATGAATTGTGTGAGAAGTGAATTAGGGATAGGAGGATATTAGTGGTTTAATTAGTGAGGAAGTGAGAGAATGGGGTTAAACACCTCTTTAATGACATTTTTTGTGTTTTAATCTAAGCCATCCATCTCCAAAATCCAAGGCCGCGAGAGGACGATGACCAACGCGGTGGGGGTTGGACGCATTTGAGCCTGAGTCGATATGAAGAGAGAAGAGAGAGAGGAGCGAGAGAGAGAGAGAGAGAGAGAGAGAGAGTATATATGATATGAGATATATAGTAGAGAACTAGCTATATATATATATATATGTATATATATATATATATCTATATATATATATATCTATATAGGGTCAGGATCCGGTGAGAACCACTAACATAATGAGAACCGTGAGAACCCTCACTAAATCTCCACCAAATCTTGTTTCAAAAGTTTTGTTGGATCATTTACCATTAGTTTAGTTTATTCAAGCAAAATACTTGGAGTAACTAAACAAAATTTATTGATTATATTAAAAAATATGTACTTAATGTACATAAATTCAATTTGTACACTAAAATTATTCTAAATGCGTAAAAACGAGCACTAGGTGCACGAAAATTTCTACATGCATGAAAACAGTTACTAGGTGCATGAAAATAACGGACTCTAGATGCATTAAAATGAGCACCAGGTGCATTAAAATTGTTAGATGCATGAAACTGACTACTAGGTGCATGAAAACTAATAAATCGTATTTGACCTCAATTTCTGTCAGTAAATTATATTTTTTTTGACCAAGATGTATGTTATCTAGCCATAAAATTCTACGCCAAACCCAAAAATGTCCTTATTTTTTTAAAATAAATTTCGTAAGGCGGAGTTCTCACGGTTCTCATTATCTTAGTGGTTCTCACCGGATCCTAATTCTATATATATATATATATATATATATATATATATATATATATATATATATATCTTTTTATTATATATAGGATCCGGTGAGAACCACTAACATAATGAGAACCATGAGAACTCTCACTAAATTTCCACCAAATCTTGTTTCGAAAGTTTAAATAGATCATTTACAATTAGTTTAGTTTATTAAATCAAATAATTTGATGTAAGTAAACAAAATTTATTGATTATATTAAAAAATATGTAATTAATGTACATAAATTCAATTAGGCAAACTAAAACTACTCTAAATGCATGAAAACGAGCACTAGGTGCATGAAAATTGTTACATGCATGAAAATAATTATAAGATGCATGAAAATAACTAGCTCTAGATGCATGAAAATAACTAGCTCTAGATGCATGAAAATAAGTACTAGGTGCTTGAAAATTGTTAGATATATTAAACTGACTACTAGGTGCATTAAAAAGAGTAAAATATATTTCGACTTGATTTCCGTCAGTAGCTTATTAATTTTCGGTCAAGAAATATGTTATCTAGCCTTAGTATTCTACGTCGAATCCAAATATTTTGTTAGTTTTAAAAAATTAACTTTGTAAGGCGGAATTCTCACGGTTCTCATTATCTTAGTGGTTCTCACCGGATCCAAATAATTGTAGTAAATAACTACCAAAAACAAAACCTCCTTACACCTCTTCATAATGTCGTGTGAATAGTGTCAATGTGGCTCGGGAAACGTTTTCTCGGGTTTTATCCAATATTATAATATTAAATAATATAATATATATATTTTACGAGATTATAATCAATTATCGTATAATTAATTAATTTAATATCATATATTAAATTTTATATCATTATAAATATCACATACTTATAATATATAAATATAGCTCATAAATATAACATTTTATATTTATCTATCAATTAACTGTTTAATCCATTAATCGTATTAAATAACCATTCTTATTATTTCCATCTGACTAACATTTTAGTCATCTTTAGGCAACAATATGATCATATCACATTTCTCAGATCCATCCTATAAGTGTGACCGATAGGAACCAACTAATCACCGCCATCATTATGACAGTAACGCCAAACTTCTAGCAAGCCAACCGTTACCGATATACATTAATCAGTTGATTATAATACAAAGTATTCCCTGTGAACATGTAAGAGATTTAATGTGTATTCGCATTAACTGTGGAGGACACTAGCTCCAACAATCCCCCACTTGTCCTACAAGTGTGTGTGCGATTACCGATTCTCATATCCATAAATTTCTCCCACTCAATGTAAGACTATTTGCAAAGTCCATACTTCACAAAGGTCGTATCTCACAAGTGATCAGTATAAAAAAGTGGTTTCCCCGACTAGAGAGTATGTAACATAACTGATAAAACGAATCATTATTCGAGCATGGTCATGCATTTCAGTTACTGCTCCTCGAGTGGCCCCGATAAGTAATTAAAACCTGATAAAGTTTGGATATTTCCTTCAACTCGAATCCTGCAGATGAAAGCACAGTATGAAATGACCCAGAAAAAATCTACTCAGCCGCCTGTTATAGTCGACCACGAGAAAGAAACCAAAGCCACCCAAAAACTGCCTTTATCTCAAGAAGTAGTCGACAATCAAAACACTCGACTCTAGGAACATGATGGTTGTCCAATCCACGACCTGACATCGAATGTTGTTAAACATTTAGGACTCCATTATGTGGTCATAATGTCCTACGAGGTATCTTTATAACTCGCATATGTGATCGATCAGTCAACCGTTCGACTTATGGCTCGTTGAACCCACCATCTATCGACTTCACAATATAATAACCAGAGTTATCAGCTCATATAGGTGATTATGGACAAAATATAATGTATTTCAGTTCACTTTGTGGCGTTCAATGTTGTCGTACAATCCACATGAAAAAAACAAAATATGAAATAAAATCGATGATATTATAAATAGTATATGAAATGATACAATTATCCAATCCATACATATCTAATACAACTCAGGAATACGTTTAATCCCCATAGAGATAATGTGGCCTTCATGCTTACTATATGGCAACGCTTTTGTGAGAGGGTCCGGGATGTTGTCATCCGTTCCGATCTTGCATAGCGCTATCTCCTTTTGCTCCACGTAATCTCGTATCAAGTGAGTCTTCCGCAGTACGTGTCTAGATTTGTTGCTAGACTTAGGCTCTTTAGCCTGGAAGATGGCATCGCTATTGTCGCAATATAGGGTGATTGGGTCATTCGAACTAGGAACTACCTTTAGTCCCTGTAAGAACTAACGCATCCATATAGCTTCCTTTGTAGCTTCAGAAGCTGCAATGTACTCGGATTCGGTTGTAGAACCTGCTATAACACTTTGTTTGGAACTCTTCCAACTGATCGCAACACCATTTAGAGTAAAGACGAATCCAGATTGAGACTTTGAATCATCTCGATCTGTTTGGAAACTAGCATCTGTATAACCGGTTGCACATAGCTCCGTGTTTCCTCCATAAGTCAAGACCCAATCCTTAGTTCTTCGTAAGTACTTGAGGATGTTCTTAACGGCCATCCAGTGACTCTCACTTGGATTGCCTTGGTATCGGCTTGCCATAATCAATGCATATGCCACATCCAGACGTGTGCACATCATGGCATACATGATCGATCCTACTGCGGATGCATAAAGAATACGACTCATGTGTTTTATCTCTTCCGGTGTCTTAGGTGACTGAGTCTTACTCAAATGCACCCCGGTGACCATCGGAAGGTACCCCTTCTTGGAGTTGGTCATGCTGAACCGATCAAGAATCTTATCTAGACTCCTGACTTAACGATAACATCCGTTTTGATTTATCTCTATAGATTCAGATGCCTAGAATGTGTTGTGCCTCACCCAGATCTTTCATCTGGAAATGGTTCTTTAACCATACTTTCACTGAAGATAAGAGAGGAATATCGTTTCCAATCAAAAGTATGTCATCGACATACAAGATCAAGAAAACGATTTTGCTCCCACTTGACTTGATATATAAGCATGGCTCCTCGACAGATCGAATGAAACCATTCTCTTTAATCACTTGGTCAAAGCGATGATTCCAACTCCGTGATGCTTGCTTAAGTCTATAAATGGAACGCTTAAGCTTGCATACTTTTTTAGGATTCTTAGGATCAGTGAAACCTTTGGGCTGTACCATGTACAAGTCCTCCTCCAAATAACCGTTTAAGAAGGCGATTTTCACGTCCATTTGCCAGATCTCATAATCATGATATGCGGCAATTGCTAAGATTATCCGGATTGATCGAAGCATGACTACGGGTGCAAAGATTTCATCATAGTGCAACCCTTGCACTTGAGTGTAACCTTTCGCCACTAGACGAGCCTTGTAGGTATCGGGTTATCCTTCTATAGAGTGCTTTATCTTATAAAGCCATTTGCACTGAAGAGGTCGTACCTTATCAAGAAAATCAACCAGATCCCACACATCATTTTCGTACGTGGAATCTATCTCAGATTGCATGGCATCAAGCCAAAGCTTCAAGTCGGAACAGGTCATGGCTCCTTTGTAGGTAGCTGGTTCGTCACTCTCTAGGAGTAATACTTATTCTCTATTGCCCTCCTCGACCATACCGATGTATCTGTCTGGAGGGAGAGAAGGTCTACCCGACCTTCTAGGTTCCTCGGGAATAGTAACTGTAACAACCCGAGAAGTACCCAATTTTTTCTAGTAAAAATATTTACTAACACTTTTCAGCAGACTTAAGTTTTTAAAATAGAATTTATTGTTTCGAGTCGTATTTTGAAATTCCGAGTTCGTATTTGGAATTTCTGAGAGATTTCATGAAAATCCCGTTTTTAGTCATCTTTGACTTTTCTTGACTTTTAAGTCGTCTTTGACTTTCTTGACTTTTTAAGTCGCCTTTGACTTTTCTTGACTTTTTAAGTCGTCAATAAACTTTTTCTTGACTTTTTTAGTCAATCTTTGAGACTTTTCTTTACTTTTTAAGTCGACTTTGACTTTGT
>JAIUZE010047203.1:0-33168 GCA_022085475.1 Heliosperma pusillum | reverse complement strand
CCGAAATTTTATTTTGAAAAATAATAAATTTAATTTATTTTTATTAAGATTTATTTGAATTTATGATAATTTAATATAATTATTTTGAATTTATTCGGAATTAAAGAATAACTTTTATGATTTAACCCCAAAAGTCATTTAACTATTCCCGGGTCAACTTAAGTCCCGAAACCCGACTTGACATGAGTCATACGCCCCATGTCACTTTTTTTCCACTCATATTAGATCTTTTAATTAATATGATTAAACTAATAAAAATATCTAAGATATTTGTAACTTTATCGGTCTGTCAACTTAAATTCCGCAATCGCTTAAAAACAGACCCGATTTCTCTTCTTTTCTCACGTCTCTTTTTCCTCTCTTAAGCCTTGATATTTTATTTCTTTTCATTACTCACTAACAACTTTTCATTTTCCAACAAATCAACTTAAGATCAAATTAATCGTTCTTCATCGTTCTTGAACGTTCTTCGTCGTTCTTCATTCGTTCTTCGTCGTTCTTGAGCAAAATACTCATAAAACCTTCATTTCTTATTCAAATCCGTCCTAACTTATATTTCTAGAATCTCCTCTTCGCTCTCCATCTTCAAGTACGGTTTATTTTCAATTCCGACAAAATCGTTTTCAAAACTTTAATTATGGAAAATCAAGTTTTAATTCTAATAATGTTATTCTTGTCATTTCTTATAGGGGAAGATTTTGAAGACGAGTTTGGTGACTCGTATATATTAGGGGAAGATTAGAAGAAGGGTTTCTTAGTTTATACTTCTTATTTTGGTGCTAATTGATTTTTCTAGCTAAGGTAACGATTCCGAGTTACTCGACGAATAAATGTTACATAGCTTTAGTTTTAGTTTATATTATTGTCACTTATGATTTTTAAGTAGTAATATGATAAGTAGTTATTTTTATTATGTGGTATGAATAATTAGTATGATTAGTGTTCTTGCCATATTTTGATGATTGGGTCATAATCATGATTTTTGTATGCATGATGGTTGAATTGGATGTTTAAAAATGGATGTTGTTAATTAAAAACATGTTAGAATTAATTGGAAAGTGTGGTTGTGTGAACCGTGGGAAATGGCTAAACCGGACCAAACCAGCCGGTCCAGGCCGGTTCAGACCCGGTCTGGGTTGGTCCATGGTGGGTCCGGGTTTTGGTCTTTGGGTTGTGTCGATGTTTGATTGTTTGGTTGTTGTTTTGACGGGTTTTAATTAAGTTAAGCATGCGGGAAATATTAAGAAACGGTTTTAGTAAAAGTTGGAAAATCAGCCCAAACAGGCCCGTGGGCCCATCCAGGCCCATGTTGGGTTCGGCCCAAAAATCAGCCCGTGGGTCCCACTTTGGGACTTGTGACGGTTTTTGAGTTATCGTCATTTTTATCGTGTTTTGTAATATTTAGCAAGTGAGAAATGTTAATAAGTAAAATTATTTAATTAAAAAGGTTTTTCATAAAATTATTATTTCTCACATGTTAGAAATTATAAGACGAGATCGTAATTTAATTTGATATCCTTTAAGTCAAGCGGGGTTACGTAAGATTTAATAATTCACATGTTAGAAGTCTTAATAAAATAACATGTAATGAATATGATGATTCTTATGTTCAAGCCTCGAGGGCTAAGACTCTGTTTCTAGCCGGTTTGGCCAAACGGGTTTGGTCAAACTAAGATCTAGTCAGCCCCGTTTTGACTGATGACCCGTCGCGGGACTCGGGTCGGGGATTTGTCTTCAAGTAAGGTTTTATTTAATGAATGAATGAAGAAGCCTTAGTAGATATGAGGCGATATGATATTTGAATATGATTTATTTGCAATTAGTCACATGCTAGGACGTTTTTTCCCGTGACTGTTTAATTATATGGTTGGTGTCGTGTTGACTAAGTACCCATAGAGAATTATGAGTATATGGCGTCTTGACCATTCTAATTCTAAATGAGTATCTTGGACCATGACATTGATAGGCCCGTATTATCTTTAACGAGCATATGGAGTTTGTCGCTTGATAGCTTCTGTGTCCCGGCTTGGTGGGTTTATATCCACGTCGGGGTATGGCTGCCATTGTTTCCACTTTGGGAAATGGAGCCAGTTTAAGTACTAGCCAACCCCTTTGATGGATCTTCTTAGGGTGTACTCATGTGATTGTATCATGGGTCTTGGATGCGAGGTTTTTTTCCGCATTTCGCTGGGTCTGCGCAGTTAGGTTTAGGGTTGAGTCGTATCTTGGAAAGTTTCTGAGAGGAACCTCTGAGCCTAAGATATGTGCGTTTTGGATCGGGCCAGTCAGTAGTGTGGACCCTGACCTAGATGTGTGCTTGGTATTTGGGCCATGCTTACCGGAAGTGACCGCTGAGCCTAAAATATTTAAGTATATCCTACCTCGTGGTATAGACTCGAGTTACAGTCGACTATTGACGTCACTAAGAACTTGTGCCTGTTTGTAGAAGTATTGGTCTTTCATGTTTGTATGATTCTATGAGTTATAGAAGGTGAGATGCAAGCCGGCTAGGATTGATAGAGTTTGGATTAACGGTTGTTAACTGATTCACATGATTACGTGTTGATTAGGGTTTGAGTGTATCAGGGCCATGTTACGTGGTAACCGCTGAGCCAGCATACCAGCTTCCCTACCGCTTGTTATATTTTATTATCGGATTCACATGATAGCTTTCATATGCTAGGTTATATGTTAGTTATTTGTTTCATAACATGAAAAGCATATCCTATATGTTTAAGTTTTTGTATTTCCCATATACATTGCTTTTATGTTATTCATGTTTAATTAAACTCGACATTTCGTGGCTGGGAGAACTCGGAGTTACTCCCCACTGACTGTGGCTTCCGTGTTTATATTTAATGCGGTCGAACAGGTGGTGATGCATACATTGGGTACATTGACGAGCTAGCGAGCGAAGTATTACCTTGGACCTATATTCGGTTCTTAGATTGTATATTATTATACACTCTTTCATTTCCGTATTTATACGGGAGATATGTCTCCCGTCTTGTATATTTCTTTTGTAGAATATTATTCCGTATTGTAATGACCCTTTTTATTTCAGACACCTTCATTATGTATTTAAATTATTTTTTTCTTTCCGCAAATTTGAGGGTGTCACATTGAGGACCATGGATACCCCTAAGACAGCACCCCCACCTACCTTAGACAAAGGAAAGGGCATCATGGGTCAGAAGCCAAGCACTTCATTGACTGAGAATAGAATTAGGTGCTTCCAATGTCAAGGCTATGGACATTTCAGGAAGGGTTGCCCTTCTAAGAAGACCTTAACTATAATGGAGGTTGAGACTTGGGAAAAGGAAGGTCTAGTTGAGTATGAGAGGGATGAGCCTGAGGTTGAAGAAGTGATGAGTGAAGAGGAAGAGCCTAGTCAGGAGGCAATAGTGGCACTCCCTGACACAGGCCACAACTTGGTTCTATGTAGGGTAATGCACTCACAACAGATACCTTTGGAGGAGGATCAAAGGTCCCTCATTTTTAGGAGCAGATGTACCATACAAGGAAGGGTTTGTAACCTCATCATAGATGGAGGAAGCTGTACCAATGTGGCCTCAGTTACTATGGTTGGCAAGTTGAAGATAAGCACTCAAGAGCACCCTCACCCCTATAAGTTGAGATGGCTGAGTAAGGGAGCATAGGTTAAGGTGGACAAGCAATGTATGGTCCCATTCTCCATTGGAAGTGTGTACAAAGATGAAGTTCTGTGTGATGTGGTTCCAATGGATGCCTGTCACTTATTATTAGGAAGACCATGGGAGTTTGATAAAAGCTCCATACACCAAGGAAGAAGCAACACCTATTCCTTCAAGCATGGGAGCAGGAAGGTGACATTAGCCCCTTTGCCACCTCATCAGAAGAGCTATGGGAGCCCCAATGTGGCTGAAGACTTTAGTGGAGTCTTGTTTGTGTCTGAATCAGCAATGGTCAAAGAGTGTAGTGAAGAGCAACCTGTATTGATGCTGCTTTCAAAAGAAGTTCATGAAGGGGAGTCTAAGGTAATCTCTGCAGAAGTTAAACCCCTCATTGATCAATTTAATGAAGTGTTCCTAGAGGAACTTCCTGATGGCTTACCCCCTTTGAGAGGAATTGAGCATCAGATAGACCTTGTGCCAGGGTCTGTACTACCTAATAGACCAGCATATAGGTGTGATCCTAAGGCTACACAAGAGCTGCAGAAACAAGTTGGAGAGTTGATGAGTAAAGGGTTTGTAAGGGAGTCATTAAGTCCTTGTGCTGTGCCTGCATTATTGGTTCCTAAGAAGGATGGGACTTGGAGGATGTGCATAAATAGCAGGGCTATCAATAACATCATAGTCAAGTACAGGTTCCCTATACCTAGGCTTGATGACATGTTGGATGAGCTGAGTGGTTCAAGGTTCTTTTCTAAGATTGATTTGAGGCAAGGTTACCATCAGTTGAGGATCAGGGAAGGAGATGAGTGGAAGACAACCTTCAAAACAAAGCATGCCCTTTATGAGTGGCTTGTCATGCCCTTTGGCCTGTCAAATGCCCCAAGTACCTTCATGAGATTAATGACAGAAGTGCTTAGGCCTTGCCTAGGGAGATTTGTGGTGGTATACTTTGATGATATTCTCATCTAAAGCAAGAGCAAGGATGATCATTTGAGGCATCTTGAGACTGTGTTTGAAATACTTAAGGAGAGTAAGCTCTTTGGGAAGCTTGAGAAATGCACCTTTATGACTGAGGAAGTCAAGTTTCTAGGATATGTGGTGTCTGGTAGAGGCATTTCAGTTGATCAAGACAAGATCATTGCAGTTCAGTCTTGGCCTGTTCCTAAGAATATCACAGAATTGAGAGGGTTTCATGGCCTAGCATCTTTCTATAGGTGGTTCAATAAAAACTTTAGCACTATTGCAGCACCCCTCACTGAATGTATGAAGAAAGAAGAGTTCACTTGGACTGAGAATGCCTTGCAGGCTTTCAAATACATGAAGAAGCTCTTGTGCAGTGCACCTATCCTCAGGTTACCTGATTTTAATTGCCTATTTGAGGTTGAATGTGATGCAAGTGGAGTGGGAATTGGAGCTGTCCTTATCCAAGAAAAGAAACCTGTAGCTTATTTCAGTGAAAAGCTAAGTGAAGCCAAGCTGAGCTATTCTACATATGATAAGGAGTTCTATGCTCTTGTAAGGGCTCTAAGGCATTAGAGTCACTATCTGAAACCCAAGCCTTTTGTCTTACATTCTGATCATGAAGCATTGAAGTACATAGGAGGCCATCATAAGCTTAGTCACAGGCATGCCAAATGGGTGGAGTTCCTCCAGTCATTCACCTTTTCTAGCAAATACAAAGAAGGAAAACAAAATGTGGTGGCTGATGCATTGTCTAGAAGATACACTCTACTATCAACCATGGAGCAAAGGGTTCTTGGCTTTCAGTTCATGAAGGACATGTATCAGGAAGATCCAGACTTTGCAGAAGATTGGTTAACACAGAAAGAGGGAACAAGAACCATTGACTCACCCTACACTCTACAAAATGGATTCCTGTTCAAAGGAAACAAGCTCTATGTTCCCAGAGGTTCTTATAGGAGTCTATTGATCAAGGAGGTGCAGGGAAGTGGCCCTGGAGGACACTTTGGGGTTCAGAAGACTGTGGACATACTGCAGGATCAGTTTTACTGGCCTAAGATGATGGGAGAAGTCCAAATAGTGCTCACAAGGTGTGGAGTTTGTAAAAAAGCCAAGAGTTCATTTCAAGCAGGACCTTACACTCCCCTACCAGTCCCATGTAGGCCTTGGGAAGATGTAAGCATGGATTTCATAGTAGCATTGCCTAGGACAACAAGAGGGAAATATTCTATCATGGTAGTTGTGGATAGATTCAGTAAGATGGCACATTTCATTGCCTGTAAGAAGACTGAAGATGCTGTGAGTGTGGCAGAGCTGTATCTTAATGAGGTGGTGAGGTTACATGGAGTTCCAAGGACTATTGTATCTGACAGAGACACAAAGTTTATGAGCCATTTCTGGAGAACATTGTGGAAGTTGCTTAACACAAGAATATTGTTCAGCACCTCCCATCATCCTCAAACAGATGGACAAACTGAGGTGACTAACAAGACCTTAGGAAGGATCTTGAGGTGTATAGTCAGTAAATCTCTCAAAGACTAGGATTTAAAGCTGGCTCAAGCAAAGTTCTCTTTCAATAGAGCTCCATCAGCAGCCACAGGCCACTCCCCCTTTGAAGTGGTCTATGGTACTAACCCCTTAATGCCTTTGAATTTGTCTAATGTGTGCAGGTCAGAGATCCACTATGATGCCAAGAAGAGGGTGGAGCAAATGCTAAAACTCGATGAATCAGTCAGAAAACAAATTGAGAAAACCAATGATCTATACAAGAAGAATGCCAAGGTTCCTAAGGTCAAGAAAGACTTTGCACCAGGAGACTTAGTGTGGATCAACGTAAGGAAAGAAAGATTCCCTTCCAAAAGAAAGAACAAGCTAGAGCCAAGAGCAGATGGTCCTTTTCAAGTCATAGAGAAGATAGGTCCTAATGCCTACAGGATTGATCTACCAAGAGAATATGCAGTTCATGGGACATTCAATGTTGGAGATCCTAGTCCCTTCTATGAAGACTCTGAGGGAGAGGAAGACACAGGCTTGAGGTCAAGCCCTTTTCAACATGGGGAGGCTCCAGCAGGAGCTCACCCAAGGGGCATTGATAATCAAGCCACAAGCCAGACAAGCATGACCCCAAGACCCCCTCAGTTGGAAGCTCGAGTCACAAGGTCCAAACAACAAGCCATGACAAGCCAAAATCAAGCCAGACCAAGCCAAGTCATTGAGGAAGATAGTCCAGAGCTCATCAAGCCATGCCAAGTTCCAACTCAGTCCAGATTACCCACACAAGACAGAAACAATGTCAGTCAGAACCAGGCAGACCAGTAAGCAAACCCAGCACCAAGGAGGTACACCAGAGCATCCCAGCCACCCCCACCATGGCCTACCATCAAGCCAACTCACTAATCAACAAGTTTGTCCAGGACAATCCTTTTTGAAGTCTAGTAAAAACTCAAGTAACAAGCAACCCAAGCTAGAGTCCAATGAACATCAAAGCAGAGAGAGTACAAGTCCAGATGTGACTTCCTTTTGTTTAAGTCAACTTGTCCTCGTCCAAGGCAGGTTTTATCTAAGTCCTAATAAGAGTAGAGAGTCCCAAGGAGCAACAAAACATCCAGGGCAAAGTAGCAAGACAACAAGAACAACAGAATTCCATTTCAGGAAAGATCCAAAGGCTGCTTTACTACTTTTTGCATTAGTCTGTTTTCTATGCTTTTGTGTCTATACTTTATAGTTGTTGAGCTCGTTCTGTTGTGAGGCTCTTAATTAGTGTCTGTTGTAGTAGTTTAAATCCTAAGCTGGCCCTTAGATGATCTGTACATCCAATGGTTCACAAGATATCAGCCTGCCTATATAAGGAGGTCTTTGTATGTTGTTTTAATCAGACTTTATGAATGAATTAACTTTGAGAAATCCCTCAAATCTTTCAAACTTGTGCTAAGAGCTGTAGTTTGAGTCAAGCCTGATACATCTTCAAGGTGTTTGATCAGTGTCTTGCTTTGTGAGTCAAGTTAACTCTGTGCCTTGCTGTGATTAGCTTGCTTGCTGTTGAGGCTAAGTCTAGAGTGTTTGGGCTTTGCTGTAACACTTTAAACCTGTCTCTGAACTATTCTTTGAGTCCCTTCTCTTGTGCTTTGCTGTAGAGGAGTTTCTGTAAGTCATATCCTTTGAGTTTCAGTTAATATAAACCTCTCTCTCTAAAACAGCCTCCATTTCTGTCTGTGTTTGTTTTCAGTTTAAGTAAGCTTAGTTAAACTTCTCTTAAACTCACAAGTCTTAGTAGTTTACACTCCACTAACCTTCTACGATCCGACTCCACCATGCTCCATACTAACTCAAAAAGCTCTAAATGCATCCAATCCGCATTAAAACATAATAGAAGCGGCATAATCAATATTCTAGCTAAAATAGCATAGAAACAAGCAAGGAAAGATGATAAATCGAGTCTTATGTATCTAAGGGAAGCATAAAATATGTAAATAAATAGTGATCATCATTCACTTATTTTAAGCTTCTTGTTTTCTACATGATAGACTTCTTTTGTAATATCTAGAACATAAATTTCTCCAATAGAAATGGCCTTGGCATAAATCATTTTATTAAACGAAAAAGTACTACGATTGTTCTTGATAAAAAAAGAAAAACCTTACATGTCTAACACGGAAATGGAGATAATGTTCTTGGTAAGAGTTGGTACATAATATCAATTATTAAAATACAACTCTAAACCATCAGGCAAAAGAAGAACGTACGTCCCTACGGAAACTGCGGCTACCTTAGCTCCATTCCCCATGCACAAGTCCACGTCACCCTTGGCTAGTGATCGCGCGTCCTTAAGCCCTTGTACATGATTAGAAAGGTGAGAATCACATCCGGTATCAAATACCCAAGAAGATCTACTAGAAAAGTTAATGTCTATCATGTAGAGTGATGAAAGAATTGTACCTGACGTTGTCACATAACCGTCTTTCTTGTCTTTCAAGTATTTAGGGCAATTGCATTTCCAATGCCCTTTGCCATTACAATATTAGCAATCCACGTCCGCGTGTTTGTTGAGTTTGGGTTTGGCTTTCATAAAGAACTTTCCCTTTCCCATGACAACCTTCTTGAAAAGGGTCTTACCCTTCCCTTTGTCCTTCTTAACTCCATGGCTCATGTTCTTCAATCTCATTGAAAGTACATCCCTGGGTTCACTCCTACTTGCCTCCATGTCCCTCTACGCTTGAGTGAGGAGTGCATGGAGTTCATGGAAACTCTTTTCCATGTTGTTCATATTGTAGTTCACCCTAAAGTGGGTGAACTTTGGTGTGATTAAATGGAGGATTCAATCCACCACTAACTCATTAGGAATCTTGCACCCTAGACGCTCTAAGTTGTCGGTATGCTCAATCATTTTGAGCACGTGTGGGCCAAAATTTTAGCCCTTTTGGAGCTTAGCCTCAAAATATTTTGCAGCCGCCTCATATTGGAGAATTTGAGGCGCTTGCGAAAACATCGATGTTATCCTCGTGAATATCTCATATGCATTGAGAGATATAAATTGAAGTTTGAGTTTGGGGGATATTGACCAAATGAAGACATTCTTGACGTCATTTGAAACCCTCAAATAGAGATCATAGTCGGCCCGAACAGCCGCGGTTGCCCTTGGCCCTGGTTCGGTGGGAGGGGCATCGATCAAGTAGCGAAGCGCGTAATCTGATATCTCGGCGCTTTTGATCGTTGATTCCCATTCAACAAAGTTACTACCGTCATATTTTAGGACACATTTGTCCATGACGGATTTCAACCATGAGTCCTTACCCAAGGTTGCAGAGTTCCATGATGATGATGCCATTGTGCGAATATTGTTACTATAACAAAAACAAAAAGGAAGTATATAAACATTCATTATTATAATAATTTACTCGTAAAACATTTTAACAAGTTTAGAATTTATATAATGATCTCTTACTAAATTATATAAATGATTCCAAGACCCATCTTTAAATAAAAAAAGTTATCGCATGCTACCCTTATCTAAAAATGGTAAGTCATTTCTTGACTAATTCTAGCCCTAGAATTCTTAGTTGACGGATTTCAACTAAATCCATCTCCTAGTCCCAAGATAACGCTTATCTCGTTTAGTCCAATCCAATTTTGGCTTGTGATTGCATCACCCTACTTACCCGAGGTAAAAAGGGTCCACGAGTGTGGTTGCCTTAATGAACACGGGATTCATAGGTGTTACTAATTGGTAAGGCTAATCTCAATTTTTAAATATGTGAGAGATCTTGTCAATTTAGTTATTAATTCCCTATAAGTGAAGTAAGTCAGAAACCAACTCCTTGGTCCCTTGCCTCTTCACTTAGAACTCCTTCCAAAAATAGGCACCGTCTTGTGGGAATCGCCGGTCTTCATAATAAATAATTAGAAATATACCAATGAATACATAGCAAATTCCGGTTATACATTTGATCAATAAAATGAAACTATTAATTATTACAAACCGGAGATACGAGATCGCAATAAATTACAACCAAACCGTTATTCCCTTACATTTCAGGTAATAACGATTTAAAAAAACTAGGCCATACTAGGTTAAAATTTGCATAAATAATTAAATAAATGACATTCATTCATTCAAACATAAAAATAAATAAATTTCTGCAAAGTTCATGCCAAAATCGCCCTCAACACATTCATGCTTGTTTTAGCTCGGTTTAACGAGATTTATTGATTTTTAACCATTAAAAATCAATAATCAACATATAAATATCATTTCAACTTAAACTAATTATCTAATCTATTTTAGAATTCAAAATTAGTCCCCACTTATTTTTTTGGTCATTAATTAGTCCGATTTGAGTTTATTTGCTAAATATAACGGTTTAATCATAACTTTTATGAAATAAACCAAAAATAAAATATAATCATCATAAAACTTTGAAACCAAAAAAATTGTACATTCTGGAATATTTCCAGGAACTCAAAAATAAGAAAAATATTTGCCAAAACTTTTGATGAAATTCTGTGAACAAATAGATTTATATTTATCGGTTTTATCTCATAAATACCAACAAATATCCAAAAATAGTGAAAAAAATTACAAAATTTCGCAAACATCAAATAAATCCGATTATGAAATGTACCAAAATATTCAGATCTATAAAAACTCGTTTCAAGTTTATGAACATAATAATCTCTTTTTATCGACTTTTGTCTTATAAAACTCAATACAAATGCAATACTTAACTAAAAGTCACGAAAATTTTACTTACAGAATGTAAAACATTCATATGAAATCATATTTTAATTTCAAGGCCAGAATCAACATGCAACTAGTTTCAGTTAACTTTTAACAAAAAAAATGCATATTAACTCGGTTTAAAAACCAAAAATCATAATAATAGCAAAGCAATCCCTAAAACTACCAAATTTGACCACAAACAATTTGAAGTCTGTAGGTATACACATGCACCAAAAGATTTTGTCCAAATCATATTTTAACTCAATGTTTTGATTTATTAGTTATCTTATAACCTTAATAAAAATGCCCAAAATGAACATGCATGCTACAAGCTAGCTCTGATGCCACATGAAAGTCCATAGACCCTAATTGGACTTCTCTAATTAGATTACTAAATTACATGTTAATTTAGTTGATTAAAGATCTATGTAACATGCATGCAAATATAAAGACATTATATAAAGATTAGAAATTTCCTTACATTGATGATGGAAATAATAAAAACAATAACAATTTATTGTCTTATAGGAATGTCTACAAAGCTTGGATGAACTTCCTTAAATCCAATCTTCAATATTAAAGATCTCCTTTAAGTAGCACCAATAACAAACCTCAACAAATTGTAGTGGTATTAACTAGATACTACAAGTATTAACCCTTGAATAATATTAATATTACTACTAACACTTAGTCTAATATATTTTGTGAGTTTACAAACAATTAGTAATTTTATGAGATTTTTAGAGTAAAAATAAGAGAGATGTGAAGAGAGATAAACCTTTTATCACAAGCACAAGTGTATCTTTCAATTGAGCACATCTCATGCGCAAATAGGCCTCTTGGCTGGTTACCATGTGAGGAAAGAGGGGGTGAACTGCTCTTGTGTGCATGCTTGACAGTATTGCTCATTTGGATAAGACAAAAAGCAACACTGAGAAGGCAAACATGGAAAAGAGAAAAAAAACAACTGATGATGGTGTTTTTCTTATGCCTCGGCCGGTTATGGTGTCCGATATTGGGTCTATTTTGGTTCTTATATTTGTCTTACAAATATATGTAAATGTCTACTTAATCAACTCATATGATTTAAGTGTATCTCAATATATATTGTGAAGTGATACTCCACATATATACATGTACTTTTACATAAATATATGACTTGTACTAATACTAATTATAATAGTCAATTAGTACGTATTTAGCTAATTAAAATTAATCACTAAATCCCGTCTCACAAATTTTATTAATCAATTATCGTATACCCGAGTAATAAATTAATCATGCGAGTTCAAAACTCGTTCTCTCTATTAAAAATCAATCGACTAACTTTTAGTCAATTTATATTCAAGTTACTAATTAAACTGTATCTTAAACTAATAATTACTTCTCTATTGAGGCTCGTCCCTTTAGGTGTGACCGAAAGGGATCAGTTGATCACCGCCGTCATACGACAATAACGTCAAACTCTGGTCAGCCAACCGTTATTGATTTACGTTAATCAACTGACTAAAACATATAAATAGTCAATAAATATCCCGATTATATTCCTTAATGAGATTTATTAAGTGGCGCACTATTGTGGAGGACACTTTCTCAAACAGATGACGCATCAAGTCTTAGAATTAGTTGTCGAGTCATTAGACTTTCAGCTTTGAGAAGCATTTTTGGGATTGTATTGGATTAGTTTTGATGTATTTGATATTTCAATTTAAATAAAGTACTTAAAGCATTTGGGATTGACAATTTGATGCTTATATACTCGGGAAATAACCGAGATGGTATCACCTACCTTGTTCGGGAAGGTCTTTACAAAGGCTCTCGGCCAAGGGGAGTGTTACCTCAACTCGGTTGAGTACTCGAACCACTCATCCGACTAGCCCTACTCGACCGAGTGTTAAAATTCTTGGTCGAGTGCCACTGAGTAGCATCGACCCAACACTTCTCAAAGTACTCCCACTTGAACGAGTACCACTTTACTTGACTGAGTACCAGCCTAATCGACCGAGTGCCAACCTTACTCGGCCGAGTAGTTTTACTCGACCAACTACCAGATCGAGCCCTTTCTATAAAATATAGAGTATTAATGTCTTGCCTCTTTAAAGAGAACTTTGTCCTCGAATTTCACACCCAAACTACAACCAATATAGCTACCTATACAAACACTTGCACCAGCTATCGCAAAATACACACTCCAATACCGTCAGACTACCAAACACAACAAAATACAACTTGACAATGCCCAACATTTTACAACAATATACACCAACACTTATCTTAACCAGTTCCAAAACAATAGACACTAACAATATAAAGCTCTAAAAGACAATAATAACACATGCTATACTCTACCCCACTTTAGAACAATGATTACGTCCTCGTAACCGAACATACCTAATAAAAAAGATGTGGATAGTGCTCCCTCATAAAATCCGCGGCCTCCCAAGTAGCCTCCTTAACGTTATTGTTAGACCATATTACCTTCCCCAATCGGGTTTTCCTTCCTCTAGTCTTGCGCACCTTCCTATCCAACATCTCCTTTGCCACTTTTTTGTAAGTAAGAGCCTCATCCACCTTTATCGATTTCGCAACTAACACGCGAAACGGGTCACTCACGTACTTCCTCAATTGCGAAACATGAAAGACATTGTGAAACTTATCAAGTGCCATTAGCAAAGCTAAACGGTTTGCTACCTCTCCAACTCAAGCCAAAATCTTAAATGGTCCAATAAACTTCGGGATCAACTTCCCACATTTACCAAATCTCATCACATCCCTTATTGGCCATACCTTAAGCAATACCGTTTCACCTACCTTGAACTCGATAACCCGACGATGTTAATATTTACAATTCTTATGTCGCTATTGAGCTGCCTTCATTTTTTGCCTTATCAACTGAACTTGCTCAACCATTTCTTGTATCATTTCCGGCCCCAAAACCACAGCCTCCGCACTACCGTCCCAACAAACTGGCCTCCTACACTTCCGTCCATACAATGCCTCGAATGGTGTCAAACCAATGCTCGCATGATAGCTATTGTTATTAAAAAACTCTTTCAAGTCTAATCGATCATCCCACGATCCCCCAAATTCCTTCACACAAGCTCGCTACATATGTAACACCCTCGATTTTATCATTCTAGGTAATTTAATAAAAGTCCTTGATTTTATAATTTTCTATTATTTTTATATGTTCAAATATTTTAAATTGCTAATTTAATATTATTAGCTTTGAATTTTATGAGAATTCCATTTTTATTTTAGTTGGGCGAAAACTGCTTTTTAATTGTCCGTTTAGTGCCCGGAATTGAATTCTACATGAAATTCTATTGGACACGGATCCACTTTGTTATTGGACCTTAACAAACCAGTGGACCTTTTTAAAACCAACCCAAGACTCATTAGGGTTTCTCTTTTAAACCAACCGAAGACCCACCTTAACCTCAGACACTAAAACTCTCATAAAACTCTTGTTTTTTCAACTGAATTTAGATCCGTTTGATGTTCCGGAATCCTCTCTCCGTCCTCCGTTTTTCTAGGTAAGAAAAGTATGAAACTTTAAATTTCTTTTAAATTCAATTTTTTCCAGAAATTTAGGTCAAGCTACATACCATGTTAATTCGTCAAAAGTCAAAACTTTGAAGATTTGGGTCAAGCAATCCGTAGATGTGGATGACTAGCTTAGGAATCGAATATTTGAGGTGAAAAAACATAACGTAGAGGGGTTACCCGATATTACATATGTTTGTGTGTTTCGATGGTAGATTGAGTGATTATAGATGAAAAGATAATATCTTTATATGTTGAAATGAAATTGGGTAGAGTACTGGAATTTACGACAAATTTCTTTGAAGAACTCTCTTTTATATGTGTGAATAGAACTGTTATGCCTCATATGTTGATAAGCACCATTTTAGTGTTTATTAGAATGTTGTTTGAAGTTTTGAGAGCATATAAAGTGATTAATCGTGTTATTAAGTGAATATATGAATAAGATGTGCTAATGTTTTCATTTAATCATTCTTATGCTCAATACATTTTTATTATGTCTCAAATATGTTGGAATTATGCTTATTCATAGGGTCTCATGTTAGATTAATGATATTGTCCCAAACTTTGAAGTTGGAATGATTTATGTAAAGTTGCGGTTTTGTGTTGTTGGTGATTCTTGTTATTGACCGCTGTTTGATTGCTCCTAATGAATGTATTGTGCTTGGGAATCCTCCTTGGATATTTACATGTTTCATTTGAGGTGTTAATATGGGTATTAGTATGTTTGAACATGTTACATAAAAGTTGAAATGTAAAT
Source organism: Heliosperma pusillum (assembly GCA_022085475.1). NCBI lineage: Eukaryota > Viridiplantae > Streptophyta > Magnoliopsida > Caryophyllales > Caryophyllaceae > Heliosperma > Heliosperma pusillum. The sequence continues at coordinate 18,032 of JAIUZE010047203.1, read as the reverse complement.
TGGAAGGCGAAAAGCAAATTTAGAAACCGTCTACATGAAGGGTCGACTTTAAACGCTCATATTTCGGGTTCTAGACATGCTATTGAGGTATTTTAAGTGGAGGGGTTATATTACCCTCTTACGATTCTAACGGTAGGTCACACGCCGTTATTTACCATGAAATGAGGGAGATATGACCATTTTACGAAGACTGGACACATAGTGTTGTGTTGTGCGTACCGCGCGCAACTCTTCCTGAGAAGGCAACCATCATTCTATTCCACCCTCTAACTTTAGAAACCATCCTATCCACAAAAATATTTCAATCAATCTTGGACAACCTTTTATGAGAGATTTTCAGTCCCAAGTATTTGAAAGGAAGAACTCCTTGCTTGAAATATGTACCACGTAAGATACTTTGCACTACATCATGCTCAATACCATTACAGTACAGATAAGATTTATCAGAGTTTATACTAAGTCTAGAAGCATTAGAAAATATCTTGAAGGTATCCATAATAATAAGAATAGATTTAAATTCCCCTTTGTAGAAGAGAAGCACATCATCTGAAAACAGGAGATGAGTCAATCTGATCCCCTTGCACAAAGGGTGAAAATGGAACCCAGGAATGGAGATAGTGAACTAAAGAAGCCGGCTCAGGTACTCCATACCTAAGGTAAAAAGAAGAGGAGATATTGGATCCCCTTGGCTCAGCCCTTTAGCCCCCTTGAAGAATCCATAAGCTTGGCCATTCAGAACAATGGAATAGCTAGGAGAACTATAACACTCCTGCATAGTCAGATTGATCAAGCCAGGAGGGAAATTGAGAGCATTCATCATTTGATCAATAAACACCAACTCAACAGAGTCATAAGCTTTCCAAAGGTCTATTTTCATCAGACACCTAGAAGAGGCATTCCTCATATTATACATCCTTACCAGGTCTTGACTAATAAGAATATTCCCAAGAATACTCCTTCCTTTTATAAACTCACATTGAGCAGGATCAATTATTAGACTTAGACTGAGATTCAATCTGTTACAAATGATCTTTGAAATGACCTTATATAAGGTATTACAACAAGCAATTAGCCTGAACTCAGTGACAGAGGTAGGATTATCCACTTTAGGAATAAGAACCAGATTTGTACAGTTGATTTGCTTCAACAACTGACCATTCCTAAAAAATTAACTCACTGCATTTTACACATGCATCTTAATACTTTCCCAAGAAGCCTTGAAAAAACAGCTAGAAAAACCATCAGGAATAGGACTCTTCCCATTAGGAATAGAAAAAAATGCCTCTTTAATGTCTTGTATTGTAGGAATTCTACACATCCTATCCCACTCGTTCTCATTCACCACCTTACCAGACATCACAAATCTCTTATAAAAATCAGAGGTAGGAGCATTCTTACCAAGTAAATTATGATAATAATACACAAAAGCTGGTAGGATTACATCAGGATTATGGCAATCTTCACCTAGACTATTCTGAATATGTACAACTTTGTTGTGGACTTGTCTATGTCTAATAGCTTGATGAAACATACTAGAATTTGAGTCTCCCTCTTTCGCCCACCCAGATTTATCCTTCTGTCTTAAGTATTCATCCACAACACCAGCCATCAAACTATAAGACTCCCTTAACTGCCTCTCTTTATCCATCAAAGCATGATTAGTAACATCACTCTGAAGTTGAATCTGAGAATCAGTGAGTAGCTTAAGAGCTACCTATGTATTCCTCTCAACATCATAAAAACGTTCCCTGTTAAGTTGCTTAAGATGAGGCTTAAAGAGTTGAAGCTTCTTAACAAGTTTGAACATAGAAGTCCCCATAATATTCACCTGCCAGCATGCTCTAACAATGTCATGATACTCAGGAGCCTTGATCCACATATTAAAAAATTTAAACGGGTTTTTTACTTCTCGCAACTTTCCCCCCACAAGAAACAATACAGGGACAATAATCAAAGTATCCTTCAGGTAGATAGTGAGCAAACCAATCATTCCATTTAGACAACCAGCCCCCATTAACAATAACGTTATCAATACGGCTGAATATTCTCGTTTCACTTGGTTGTTTATTATTCCAAGTGAAAAAGGATGCAGGAGTCTTAATATCATGAAGATCACAAGTGCTCATAGTAGATTGAAAAGGGATCATTTCCTCATCCCTTACAATCTTACCCAATCTCTCATTAGCAAACATCACATTATTAAAATCCCCTAATACTATCCAAGAATCAGTAGTGTAAAATCTCCTCATAGCACTCCATAAGGAAACCCTCTCCTCAACTTTGATAAAAGCATAAACAAAAGTAGCATAGAACTGCATATCAGACAGTCTATCTTTAATTTTGACATGAATGTATTGAGCAACAATCTCTATGACCTCAAGTTCCATTCTGGAATCCCTCCACATCACCCAAATTCTTCCTCCAGAATGAGCAGAGTTATTAGTAACAAAGTTCCAATTATGACACACATTATTCGCAATAGAATTTAGAGATCTAAGTTTAACCCTAGTCTCAAGGAGTACATACAGATGCACATCAGTTTGATGCAGAAACCAACTTATTTCTTTATGTTTAGTTGGACTGTTTAGACCCCTAATATTCTAGGCTCCAAACCTAATCATTGGAGGAACAAGGATCCCCACCCCCGTCGCCTCCTTTATCAACCATTTCAACACATTCATTAGCGATAACCAGTTTATCATTTAAATTCATGGTGAAGTCCTTATCCTGACCACCTGCCAGTCAAGATTCATGTCTCAAAAGTCTTGTAATAACACTCGCAGGAGTAAACGCAAAACCAGGAATGGTAGGGGCAAGGGTAACATTGGGAGTAACCAACCCATAATTCCCCGCCACCTTAGTAGTAGAGAGAGCAGGAAACTCTTTTGGATCAATCCCAATAGAACGTCCTACCACCCTTGGTTTCCATACCTGTCTAGGGGGTTGAATTACAATAGTTTTCACATGGGGTTTAACTCCCAAAACGTCCTCCTGCACATCTCAGTGGTAGGGCCAATCCCATTACATTGGTTACACATAGTAGGAAGCTAGTCATACTCAATGGCAATAGTAACCTCAACACCCATTTCATCTTTAAATGTAATGTTCTTAGGAAAATTATGTTCTAACTTAACTTCAATCATTATTTTAGCAAAACCTAGTAACGGTTTGCTAAGCTAGCATCATCTATGCAAATAAATCTTCCAATTAATCCACATAATTTCTGCTAACATTTAACTCCCTGGAATTTAAGATCCAGGCCAACCAATTTCACCCATATTGAAATCTTTTTAACAGAGACTTTAAAAATTTTATTGGAGGGATCCCATGGCTTAAGAACTATAGACTTACCATCAAACGTAAACATTCCATTTGCAAGAACTAGTTTATGGTGTTCAAAATTTGCAAATCTTACCAAAAATAGGCCATTTGGAAGGAAAGAGATCTTCGAGATATCATAATTCGCCCAAATCCTCCTAAATAAACCCTCTAATACCTCACGCGGAGGAGTAGCTCCCATGACATATCCATAGATTGCCAATTTCCAGTAGTCAATCTCTTCCTTCACATCCTCCATAGAAATTTTCAATAGAGGTTTCACATTCTCCTTTTGCTGTGTTTCGCACTCAACAATTGTTTCCAACATCGGATGAGACACCACCACCTTTGCCGTTTTTTTTCCTTTTGAGGAGACAACCGTCCATTCATTATGTATCTCAGAAGTATCATCTCCATCAGGATTTCCAGCTTGTAGAACACCATCAATCTCCGCTCTCACATTCACGATTTCCTCTTCAAAATTTTCAACACGTACCAAATTCCTTGTTTGTTTAGTATTACTAGAAACGTTATGTGGATTATTACGAGTAATACTATTATTCTTATTATTATTATTAATGGACCTAGGTATAGAATGATTAAAATTATTGATTTTTGCCATTGCACAAACCTCAAGAACCCTAGAAAATTAGAGCTTTTCTCTCTCTAAATTTCTCTCTCATCATTCTTAAGAACCCCGAGTTGCAAACCCTCATATTAATCACTCTCGTTTTCGCCATTACTTACAGCTTTTAAGTTCGAATATATTGTACCCCCAGAGCAAGTACCATCTTCAACTTAGTGCATATATTTGGAGGGATTCCGATTCCCCAGGCGGTTTTTCCGATATTAGGTTTTCCACGTCACCAACTTCTCATGTCTTTATCTTTCGTGCACCTTTACTTTCGTTTTATTCCCCGTTTTGTACTAGTAGTCTAGCCACTTTAACCCACTTAACATTAAATTACATAATTAGTAAGTTTTTACCAAAACACTTTTGCGCCCACCGTAGGGCATAATGGTTAATATTTACAGTAAAAAATAAATCCTCATACCAAATACGTCTGACTTAGATTCGCCTAACACCAGTAGTTCTCCCATGCGACCCTCAGCATGACAGCCTCGACCATCCTCTAGAACCACCAGCGCTTCAATCAGTGTATGCTAGATGATCCCATTCGTTCTCCCGCTGAAGGAAAAAACAAGCCAGAAACTGCCAAAGCCGCCGAGGGTGCCGGATTCAGCCGGTCCAAGTCTGCAGGAGTTCTCCACCCAAAGTCATACCTGGTCCACTAGAGATAACCGCCCCTTCCAGAGCGAGGTCGTAGCAGCCACGCACCAAACAGAAGAATCTGGAGGGCATCGTCGCCTAACCTCTGTTCCTACTCATCCAAACGCTCTGCAAACGATCCCTCAAGGGACGTGTAGAGTCTATTGATCAAATACGAAAGAGGGGGGGGGGGTGAATTGAGTATTAAAAATTTGCCCCACTTTTTCGACTTTTATGTTGTGTAATTAATTATTTGATTTTATCGATTAAAATCTACTAATTAATTAATCAAAGTAATATGCAAGTAACGAAATAATGAAAATAAAGAAAGACACAAGAGGTTTTTGAAGTGGTTTAGTTACACAAATCGAAACCTACGTCCACTATTCTCGATTAATAATCTTTAGTACCTTTCTGCGGATTACAAAAATTATCAACCCACTCGTATAATCAACTATGATAATAACTCAAGTTGAATATTGCTAAATACTTTATACTATCTTACGTTAATAAGACAATACAATATAACTAAGAAAAATTCTCGTTAAAGAATAAGTAAGATTATGTGATGAACTATTATCCAATAAGGTATTTCACGCGAGCGATTGACAAATTTGATGCCTGACGTTTTTGAAACAAACAATAAAAAATAATACATATTTTGCTCAAAGTTTGTTTAAAATTAATTTGTAAAATTCTCTCAATTGTGTAAAACGTCTTATTGAATGATTGCAATGGAAGGAGTATTTATAGTAGAAGCATAGAAGATATAAAATCTAAAACCCTATCTTTCTCTTTAAGAAATATATTTTTCTTTAATATCTCAAAAAATTGTTGTAAAGATATTATTAGAATCCTAGGTTGATGCAAACAAGGAAACGTGCCATAGAGGCCGATTTCCTCATTATCACGCAACCGTAGGTGTTTGCCTATGAGCAGGCAACCCTAGGACGCACAAACCCTAGGTTTCACGAAACCCTAGGTGGCACAATCACTAAGTGGTCTTATTAGATTAACAAAAAATTGAGATAGAATGTATTAGAAACCCTAGGTAGCATGAAAACTCATAAGTTGTATTACTAACCAATAAAATTTCATAAATACATTATCTATTAAAACTTTCACTTTTTGAAAACATTTAAAAGATTTATTACCAAAATCATGCATCAATTTCATCATTCAAAGTAATTGGTGAAATAGCTATAACTTTGAACTTATTATGTAAAGTTATAAGTAAAATAGTTATAACTTTACTTAGATAAAAATCACTCGAATGGAATAGTTACCGAATGACGACCTATACTATCTAATATTCACAAAGATCTTCAGTATCGGGTCATGTCTTCATCTTGATCACAAAGACCCTTCATCTTAAGTCTTGTGTTATTTGAAGTAGATCTTGCTTGAATTGTTTCTTCAATGTTGTAACCAAAGTAGCTATAACTTTGCAGATGAACTTCCAAAGTTATACCTCAAGCTCCTATAACTTTGTCTCATAGAGATCTTCAAAGTTATGCCTTAAGCTCCTATAACTTTGATCTCCTTTCTTGTAATTGTTGTTAGCTATGATAAAACTAACGCACACAATTACATGTATATGATATATTAACTAAAGCACATTATCAAGTAAATACTTGTCATTGTCAAAAATATAAATTAGATGCAATAGGATGGATGTCCACCACGACGCCATCGAAAGTCTGAGGAAGGACAACCAAAGCATGAAAGAGAAGATAGTCATCGTGGCAAGCCAGCAGCCGATACCTAATCCCCGGAACGCCTAAATATATGCACCCGCTATCTTCCTTCCTTAGAGGGCAAACGATGTGGATCTAGGACGTTTGATTCCGTAAGAGGTTGTAACTCGGTTGGATTCGGGATCTACACCGCCTATTTGGACTGTTGGACCTGCTGGATTAGGGACCCTGACAAACAACCACCTTACACCATCAGACTACCTGCAAACTCGAGAGAACATCCCTTATGGTGCTTCTTTCATCACTAACCCTTTCATTGGTACTGGTGCGCCAAGTCAGAAACCATTCACGATCAGAGGAGGCCCATCATACTCTACACCAATGCAGAGCGCAGCGACCTTCTACCCATATTCATGAGAGCAAACCCATGGAGAAGAAACGCCTAGAGGTAGCTTCTTTGGCCTTGTCTTTCGTGTTCCTAACCCTTTTGTAGGATCAGGAGGACTAGTAGAGCAACAGATCCAGGAGCTAAGGGACATGATGAACAAGATACCTGGGATGTCGTGCCCCATGGAGAAAGCTGCACCAGAAAGCTATGCAGACTCACCTTTCGTGGATTGCATCGCCCTCATCAACATACACAAAGAGTTCAAACCACCAACCATGACGCTATAGGATGGGACTGATGACCCCCTGGATCATATCAAGTAGTAAAACCATAAAATGCTGGTGGTCACCATAACAGGACCTCTAAAGGAGGCATGCATGTGCAAGGGATTCAGATCTACCTTATCAGGAGCCGCTTTGAAATGGTTTGTTAGCCTGCCAAACATGACCATTGGATCATTTGCCAAAGTAATGAACTCATTAACTCAACAATTCGTCTACAGCAAGAAATCAGAGAAGCAGACTAGCAACCTGAACATGGTAACCCAAAATTTTGATGAGTCCATACAAGACTTCCTCAACAGGTTTTATAAAGAAAAGATGTCAATCCGGAGGTGTGACATCGCCATAGGAATACCTTTGAAGACATGACCAAGTACCCCTAAAATACCTTTGAAGACGTGCAATCTATAGCTATAGCTGCGATCTGGTGGGAGTAAGACTCGAATCCCAGTAGGTGCACCTACGACAGCGATGGAAGTACCATAAAAGCATTAAACGATGAAAGGGGCGAAAGGTTAAAATCATACAGCAGACCTGCCGTAAATAAAGTCTCTAAAGGATCCGACTGGCAGGATTGTTGGAGTAAGTGTCCTCCACAATAGTGCATTTATATAATAAATCTCATTTGGAATATACGTGGCATGATTATTATATTTTGATACTTCACGTCAGTTGATTAACGTAAATCGGTAACGCTCAGCTGACTAGAGTTTGACGTTATTGTCGTATGACGGCGGTGATCAACTGATCCCTTTAGGTCACACCTATAGGATGAGACCCAAATAGAATACTAATTATTTGTATACGATACAGTTTAATTAGGGCATTACATATATTTGATATGTACGTTTAGTTACGAGAGTTATTTATTGTAACTTGAGTTAGGAACTCATTCCACTTAAGTTTATTAGTCAATTATACGATAACTGACTGAATAAAATTTACGTCTTATTTTAATACGATTAAATAAGATTTAATTTAGTGATTAATCGTTAATTCATTAAATTAGTTGAGGTTATGCATATATTTTGAGATAGAGGTAATTAGTTAATTATGATTACAAAGAGTTGTAAAATAAATTAACTGGGCATTGTGGGACCCATTATATAATGATATAATGGAAAATATCACTTAAAGTTGAGTGTATATTTATTATTAATTTGAGTCATATAATTGTTATATGATCAAATTAACACTTAATTATATAAGATAATTAAGCATATGAATATAAGTATTTGTGGGACAAATATCAAAAATCAAAATGGACTATATTTTACCATGTGGACCGAAATTGTAGTGGAAAAACACAATGATGATTGTTCATTTCTTGTATCACACTACAACATATTGATTATGACAAGTTATGACATGTACATGATTATAATAAATCCCACACACTACCTATTTGCATGAGAATAAAAATAATCAAAACAAAGCTCATTTTGAGCTTGTGTCATCCGGCCATATGGCCTATATATTGAACAAAAGTTGTTCAATTTTGGCTGCTTACTTCACTTGCTTATTTATTACTTCTATCACTAAAATCAACTTCCCTCTAAACACTCTTATACACTAATATTCTCTATATATCACTAGTGTAGTAATACAACAATATTAGTAGCATTATTTCTTACTTATTATCTAGTTAATAATAAGCTAAGATTATTTGGGTTGATTCTTGGGTGCAACAATAAGGAGACCTTCTACTTTGGAGGTTGGTTTATGGAGGATCATTCACTAATTCCATGTTGAAGAACAATAAGAAGGAGTTCTTGTTGTGCCCATATTGAACCGAAAATTTCCAATGTAAGGATGTTTTCATATTATCTTTTCTTTCATGCTTTTATATTTGCATGCATGATAACTGGATCCTAAATCATTAAATTAATGTAATTTAATGAACTAATTAGATGAGTCTAATTAGAGGTCTAGGACTTTCATGTGGTATCAGAGCTCAATTGTTACATGCATGTTGATTTTAAGCATTAAAATCGAGTTATACGATAACTTGGGTAAAATTGAAAATTTGTGTTAAAAAATGGTTTCCACAAAATTTTTGATTTGCATGCATACCTACTGACCTCAAAATGGTTGTGGTCAAATTAGGTGATTTTAGGGATTAATTTGCTATTTATTTTGATTTATGGCCTTTAAATCATGTTAACATGCATTTTTTATGTTAAAAGTAAACTAAAAATAGTTTCATGTTGATTATGGTCATAAAAGTTTTATATAATCTCACATGTTGATTATAGTTTCATACATTTATTTTGATTTTGTAATTGTTTTCACTATTTTGCTATATTTATTGGTTTTTATTTGATAAAACTGATAAATTTAAAGCTATTTGTGTGACACCCTCAAATTTGCGGAAAGAAAAAAAAATAATTTAACTAAATAAAATATGATAATACATAACGAAGGTGTCATAAATAAAAAGGTTTATTACAAAACGGAAATAATATTATACAAAAGAAATATACAAGACGGGAGACATATCTCCCGTATAAAGACGGAAATAAAAGAGTGTATAAATAATATACAATCTAAGAACCGAATATAGGTCCAGGTAAATACTTCGCTCGCTAGCTCGTCAATGTACCCAATGTATGCATCACAAACCTGCCAACTGCATTAAATATAAACACGGAAGCCACAGTCAGTGGGGAGTAACTCCGAGTTCTCCCAGCCACGAAATGTCGAGTTTAATAAAAAATGAATAACATAAAAGCAATGTATATGAAAAATACAAAACCTTAACATATATGATATGCTTTTCATGTTATGAAACAATTAACTAACATATAACCTAGCATATGAAAGCTATCATGTGAATCCGATAATAAACTATAACACGAGGTAGGGAAGCTGTATGCTAGCTCAGAGGTTACCATTAACATGGCCATGATACTCAAACCCTAACAACACGTAATCATGTGAATCAGTTAACAACCAGTTAATCCAAACTCTATCAATCTTAGCAGGCTTGCATCTCACCTTCTAAAACTCATAGAATCATACAAACATGAAAGACCAATCCGTCTAGAAACAGGCATAAGTTCTTAGGACAGTCAATAGTCGACTTCTGTAACTCGAGGCTATACCACAAGGTAGGAAAAAATCCTAGTCCTAGACTGATCAGACCTAGCGACAACAGCTATTCCATTCCCCGTCTCATGACATAACCGTACACGAGAAACTCTACTAGGCGACCCCCTAAGCAGAGATGGCTAGTACTTAAGCTGGCTCCAGTCCCAAAAACGGATCAGGCAGCCATGCCCCGACTTGGAGATAAGCCCCCCAGGCCGTGAAACAAAAGCTATCAAGCAGTGAACTATATACTCGTTAAAGATAGTACGGGCCTATCAATGTCATGGTCCAAGATACTCATTTAGAATTAGAATGGTCAAGACGCCATATACTCATAATTCTCTATGGGCACTTAGTCAACACGACACCAAACCATATAATCAAAACAGTCACGGGAAAAACATCCTATCATGTGACTATTTGCATATAAATCATAATCAAATATCATATCGCCTCATATCTACTAAGGCTAATTCAATAATTAAATAAAACCTTACTTGAAGACAAATCCCCGACCCGAGTCCCGCGAGGGTCATCAGTCAAATCGGGGCTGACTAGATCTTAGTTTTTGGACCATACCGGTTGGTTCAAACCGGCTAGAAACCCAGAGTCTTTACCACCTATACTGATCATAAAAATCAACATATTCATACATGTTATTCTTTTAAAACTTCTAACATGTGAATTAGATTATATTATACCCAAAACCCCGGTTGACTTAAAGGATATCAAATTAAACTACGATCTCGTATTATAATTTCTAACATGTGAGAAATAATAATTTTATGAAAAACTTTTAAATTAAATATTTTACTTATTAATATTTCTCACTTGCTAATTATTACAAAACGCGATAAAAATGACGATAACTCAAAAACCGTCACAAGTCCCAAAGTGGGACCACGGGCTGAGTTGGGCCGGACCCCACATGGGCCTGAATGGGCCCACGGGCATAATTTGGGCTTGTTTGGCAGATTTTACATTTTTTTTACCAAACCGATTCTTTAAAAATTCCCGCATGCTTTAACATAATTAAAACCGTCAAAACAACAACATAACAAATCACAAAATGACACAACCCAAAGACCCAAAACCCGGACCCACCATGGACCAGCCCAGACCGGGTCTGAACCGGCCTGGACCGGCTGGTCTGGTCCGGTTCACCACCACCACAATTTACGGCCACCACTAAAACAACCACCCCAAATTCCACATTAATTCTAACATGTTTTTAATTAACAACATCCATTTTTAAACAATCAAAACAACCATCAATCATACAAAAACCATGATTATGAAGAATCATCCAAATTCATCAAGAACAACCAACATGTTATAAATTCATAAAACACCATAATAACCACTACTTAACATGTTACTAACTAAAAATCAAAACATCATAATAATATGAACAAAAAACTCTAAAGATTGAACCAAAACTAAAGGAAAACAAAGCTAATGTAAACATATATCCGTGAGTAACTCGGAATCGTTACCTTGCTAGAAAAATCAATTAGCACCAAAATAAGAAGTATAAACTAAGAAACCCGTCTTCTAATCTTCCCCTAATATATACGAGTCACCAAACTCGTCTTCAAAATCTTCCCCTATAAGAAATGACAAGTAAAACATTATTAGAAGTAAAAATCGATTTTCCATAATTAAAGTGTTGAAAACGATTTTGACGGAATTGAAAATAAACCGTACGTGAAGATGGGGAGCGAAGAGGAGAGTCTAGAAATATAAGTTAGGACGGATTTAATTAAGAAATGAAGATTTTATGAAGGTTTTGCTCAAGAACAATGAAGAACAAATGATGAACGACGAAGAACACGAAGAACGATTAAAGGAAGTGATATTTTGATCTTTATTTGATTTATTGTAAAATGAAAAGTTGTTGGTGAGTTATGTTGGGTGAGGGAGCCGTGTATTATAGAGGAAATATGGAGTCGGATTTTGAAATTGTGGTTACGGAATTAACTCGCGTTAAATAATTATATTACGGTAATTGATTAAATATTACGTTAATTAAATTAAATATCTAGATATTATGTTATATTAATGAAAAGAAATGAAAATCTCAAGCCCTATGAGAGGACAAAGGAGACGTGAGAAATGAACACAAATCGGGTCTGTTTTTAAGCGATTGCGGAATTTAAGTTGACAGACCGATAAAGTTACAAATATCTTAGATATTATTATTAGTTTAATCATATTAATTAACAGATCTAACATGAGTGAAAAATAGGTGACATGGGGCGTGTGAAATGGGTAGGAAATCGGGTTGATTTGACGCGATTGCGTAATTTAAACGGACGGAGCGATTAAAGCTAAAATATCTTAGAATTTGTATTAGTTTAATCGAAACAATTAAACTATATCAAGTTGAGTGGAAACGATGAACAATGGGCGTTTTGTCACCATGCCAAAGCGATGTTTCGATTTGTTAAGGATTTCCGATGAGTCGGGAAGAGTTAATGACGTGCGGTAAAACGTTGTAAACGTTATGCTTTAAATTCTGAATAAATTCAAAATAATTATATTAAATTATGATAAATCTTAATAAATCCAAATAAAAATAAATCAAAAATATTATTTTTTTAAATAAAATTTCGGTCTTCAAACTTATGAGACGAGTCGGGAAAAGTCAACGGAAGTCAAAGTTGACTGAAAAGTCGAGAAACGTCGAAGATGACTTAAAAGTCAAGAAAAGTTTAGGACGACTTAAAAATCAAGAAAAAGTCAATGACGACTTTAAAAAGTCAAGGAAAAGTCAAAGACGACTTAAAAGTCAAGAAAAGTCAAAGATGACTAAAAACGGTCTTTTCATGGAATCCCTCGAAAATTCCAAATAAGAACGCGGAATTTCAAAATAAGACTCGGAACAAAAATTCCTATTTTAAAAACTTAAGTTCTACTGAAAAGTGTTAGTAAATATTTTTAATAGAAAAATCGGGTATATTTCGGGTTGTTACAATCACCCCTCCTTTTAAAAAGTTGCGCCCTCGAAAACTTAGAAGAAGGACGTAACATATATGTAGGTCTATTTCAAAACTGTTAAAAATATACTTGTAATAAAAATATAGGATCTTGTCTACGGGACGCCAGGTTCTCGTCTGCAGTTAAGAACATCGATAGCAGGAACGAAATCTTCGAAAGATTAAATCAAATAGAAAGAGGAAAGAAAGAGGAAATTTACCTCAAGCAAAGAGCTCAGGATATTTAGCTAATATTTTAGCTTCGGGTTCCCAAGTTTCTGATTCGACGTTTCCACAACGCCAAAGGACACGAACTAAGGGCACCACCTTGTTTCGGAGTTGTTTGTTAGCCCTTTCAAGTATACGAATCGGCCTTTCTTCCAAAGCCAAATTAGGTTCCAAGTCCAACACCTCTTCTTGAATAATATGACTCGTATCACTGATATACTTCTTCAACTGAGAAACATGGAACACATCATGAACTTTGCTCAAGTTCGGAGGTAATTCCAGACGATAAGCAACAGGACCAACTCTTTTAAGCACACGAAACGGTCCAATATATTTAGGACTCAACTTTCCTTTCACTCCAAACCGTTTCCCTCCTTTCATTGGTGACACTTTAAGGAATACCCGATCATCAACATCAAACTCAAGTGGTCGACGACGAACATCGGCATAAGATTTCTGTCTATCTTGAGCGGCCTTCATTCGCTCTCGAATGACTTGAACTTGATCAATCGTTTCCGTAACTATGTCGGGACTCAACATATGATCATCTTGGACTTGATCCCAACAAACAGGACTACGGCACTTACTACCGTATAAAGCCTCGTACGGTGACATCTTGATAGAAGCATGATAACTGTTGTTATAAGAAAATTCCACCAAAGGCAAACTCTTCTCCCAAGATGTATGAAAGTCTAAGGCACAAGCACGAAGAAGATCTTCCAAAGTCTGGATCGTTCTCTCGGTCTGACCATCAGTAGCGGCATGAAAAGCTGTGCTCATCAACAATTTACTACCCATGGCTTCTTGCAAAGCTGTCCAGAATCGGGAACAGAATCTAGGATCACGATCAAAAACTATACTTTTAGGTACTCCATGGTAGCGCACTATCTCATCCACATAAGCACGGGCTAAGACATCTATACTCCAAGTTTCTTTAATAGGCACGAATCTGGCACACTTGGTTAGACGGTCCACAATAACCCAGATGGCATTCATTCCCCTAGAAGTTTTAGGTAACGCCATCACGAAGTCCATAGAAATAGACTCCCATTTCCACAGAGGAATCTCCAAAGGCTGCAACAAACCTCCGGGTCTTTGATGTTCGATCTTCACCTTCTGACAAGTAAGACATTTACTAACATACTCCTTTACTTCAATCTTCATCCTAGGCCACCAAAACTGTGGTCTCAAATCTTTATACATTTTGTCACCACCAGGATGAATAGAATAAGGAAAAAGGTGAGCTTCATCAAGTATTCTCTTTCTCAACTCGGCACTTCTCGGAACATACATTCTACCATGGTAACGAAGGTAGCCATCATTATCCACCACACAATCCTTTGCTTGCCCAAGTGATATTTTTGCTCGAATGGCGATAAAAGTAGCATCCTCCGGTAAACACGTACGAATCTCTCGATAAAAATCAGGTTCCGCTGTCAAAGCACCAAGATAATCAAACCCTTTCCCAACAAACTGTATCTGAAGCTTCTGAAATTCGGTTACTAGTTCATTGGGTAAAGTACCAAGAGCATTTAATGAATGACTAGTCTTCCTACTCAAAGCATCTGCCACAACATTTGCTTTTCCCTCGTGATAAATCAACTCAGCATCATACTCATTCACCAACTCTAACCATCTTCTCTGCCTCATATTCAACTCTTTCTGAGTAAAAATGCACCTCAAGCTCTTATGATCGGTATATATTCGACAATGAACTCCAATAAGATAATGTCTCCAAGTTTTCAAGGCATGTACCACAGCTGCTAACTCAAGATCATGAGTCGGGTAATTCACTTCATGAACTCTGAGTTGTCGAGAAGCATAAGCAATGACCTTTCTATTCTGCATCAAGACACATCCCAAACCATGCTTTGAAGCATCACAATATACATCATAATCCGCTTAATCATCTGGTAAAGTTAAGACCGGTGCGGTAGTCAATCTCTTCTTCAATTCCAAGAAGGCAATTTCACATTCATCGGTCCAAACATACTTTGCTTCCTTCTTTAGCAATTGAGTCATCGGTCTTGCTAATTTGGAAAAATCTTTCACAAACCGACGATAATAACCCGCTAAACCAAGGAAACTCCGAATCTCGGACACATTTTTCGGACTCTTCCAATCCACAACTGCCTCAATTTTAGCTGGATCGACCATAACACCGTCTTTTGAAATAACATGACCAAGGAAAGATACCTCGGGCAACCAGAATTCACATTTGGAGAACTTAGCATACCACTTTTGGCGTCGAAGCACACCCAAAATGGTTCGAAGATGAATAGCATGTTCTTCCTTAGATTTTGAAAAGATCAGAATGTCATCAATGAATACCACCACACATTTATCAAGATACTCCCGGAAGGTACGATTCATCTGATCCATGAATATAGCTGGAGCATTAGTCAAACCGAATGGCATCACATTGAATTCGAAATGACCATACCTCGAGATGAAAGCAGTCTTCGGAATATCTGCTTCCCGAACGGGAATCTGATGATAACCCGATCTAAGATCAATCTTGGAAAAAATAGAAGCACCCCGTAATTGGTCAAAAAGATCATTAATACGAGGAAGAGGATATTTGTTTTTGATTGTGACACGGTTCAACTCACGATAATCGATGCACATCCTCATAGAACCGTCTTTCTTTTTGACAAAAAAAAGCACGGGCGCACCCCAAAGGAGAAGAACTAGGCCTTATAAGAATTCTCATCAAATTCATCAAGTTGAATTCTCACTCCTTTCAATTCAGACGGAGCAATACGATAAGGAGCTTTGGCAATTGGACCAGAACCAGGAACAAGATCAATGGAGAATTCAACATCTCTCTCGGGAGGAATCCCGGGCAAATCTTCGGGGAATACATCAATGAATTCTCGAACAATAGGCACATCTTCAATACTTGGCAAAGAGGTATTTGAAGAAGTCACAACACACAAGAATGCTTTGTAACCTTTTCTAACCATACTTACCAACTTCAAAGCGGAAATTAAAGACACACCTTTACGGGGATGAGATCCCTTATAGGTTACTCTAACACCTAAAGGAATCTTTAAGAAAATCTTTTGATCACGACACTCGAATCTAGCATGATACATAGCTAACCAATCTATACCTAAAATAATATCAAACTCTCCTAGAGGAAACTTAAGGAGATTCGCGGGGAAGATAGAACCCGAAATAGAAATAGGTACATTTGGATAAAGGGTTGAACAAGAGATAATATCTCCGGATGGTAAGGATATGGGAGTATCCTCACTAGATGTAGGCTTGATTGATAATTTATTAGCATAGGTCGATGACACAAAAGACATAGAAGCACCGGTATCAAAAAGAATAAGACACGGTTGCTCTAAGATTGAGAACATACCAGTAATGATCTCGGGGTGAGCGTCGGCTTCAGCACGACTCATGACAAAGATTGAACCCTTAGGCTTAGGAGGAGGGGGCAACTTTCGGTCAGGGCAATCCTCGTAACGATGACCACCCTTTTGACAGAAGTAGCAAATGTAGGGTCGGTTGGTACAAGACACACCGGGATGGTATGGTTGCCTACAAACGTTACATTGACGACCTTGAGATTGAGCTCGAGATGTATAAGGCCTATGAGCCAAATTTGAAGTAGCTCTAGGATTAAAAGGAGAGGGATTCCTTGAATAGGCATTGGAAGAAGGAGTAAATCTCCTCTTGTTAGCATAGGAATTAGAGGAAGACGGAATAAACGGCCTTTTCCCAAAAGCATTTGGCCTAGGAGCATAAGAAGGAGAGGGATTATTCAATAAAGCTTCATCCCTAATAGCCTTCATTGAATTTTAAGCCCATAAGGCATCGTCATAAAGATCTCCAAAGGATGCGGTACCCCTTCTCACTTTACTTTGAAGAACGGCATTCAACTTGTTACGATAATAGAACGCACAGTCTTCATCATCACGGATAAGCCTCGGCGCAAAATGAGCGAGCTTATTAAACTCCGTAGTAAACTCTTGAGCGGATAGGTTGCCTTGTTTAAAATCTATGAACTCCTTGAGCCTTTGTTGTTTAAGCTCCTTAGGGTAAAATCTACCCTCCACAAGAGCTTTAAAGCAAGCCCAGTTGAAGTCCTCTTCAAGAACGGCAGTGGCACTTGTGATAGCCCACCAGTTGTCGGCTTCCCTCACCAGAAAGTGCTTTGCGATCCTAACCTTGTCCTCTTCTCGGACTTGGTAAAGATCAAATTGTTTCTCCATCTCACGGAACCAATCAGATAGCTCAGTGGGATCAGGCTCTCCACCATATGGCACAATCTTACTCCTTGCAATTTGACCCGCCACCCATGCATAACCACCTTGTTGGTTGTCCTCCCTTCTAGGGGGAACTTGGTTGGCATTAGCTAAAGCGGCATCTTGCTGATTCTTCAGCACTTGAGCAAGAGCCTCCATCATAATATTATCAGCTGAACGCGGTCTAACCATCTTCATAAGAAACCAAGATAAATTAAGTTATCCTATCAATTAGCATAAACAAATAGACTACCAAATAAAGTCCTTAACTTCTACCCAACTCTCTCATTTATTATTTCACGGTCAAGTAGTTTAAGTTAGGGTTCACGTGTGTGCGTCGGGAGCGATCAAAGCTCTGATACCAACTGTGACAACCCTCGCGAATGCGGAAATATAAAACATACAAGCATGTGAATTATATTGCGGAAATAGGTAGTTTTTAAAAACTTTTATACATGCAAGATAAATAAAACGAGGAGTGTCAAATATTACAAACTAAATACGGAAATACAACAAAGAGACG
>JAIUZE010047201.1:0-23504 GCA_022085475.1 Heliosperma pusillum | reverse complement strand
AACCGGCCTGGTTTGGGTTCGGTTTCCAGCCCCCCTTAACAACCCCATAAACGGTTCAACCACAACCAACACCAAATCATTTCCAACATGTTTTAATTAACAAACAACCATTTTAACAACCATCCATACAAAAATCATGATTTGGAACAAATCATAAAAATATGTCAAGAACACTAACATATTAAAAATTCCCTACAACACAAAAAATCATACTACTTATCATGTTACTACTAAAAATCCATAAATCATAATAACATGAACAAAAACAAAAGATGAACCAAAAATAAAAGAAACAAAAGCTATGTAACATTAAATCGTCGAGTAACTCGGAATCGTTACCTTAGCTAGCAAGATCAATTAGTACCAAAATAAGAAGTATAAAATAAGAAACCCGTCTACTAATCTTTACCCAAAATATACGAGTCACCAAACTCGTCTTCAAAATCTTCCCCTATAAGAAATGACAAGAAAAACATTATTAGAATTTAGACTTGATTTTCCATAATTAAATGTTGAAAACGATTTTGTCGGAATTGAAAAAAAACCGTACATGAAGATGGAGAGCGAAGAGGAGATCCTAGAAATATAAGTTAGGACGGATTTAAATAAGAAATGAAGGTTTTATGATGATTTTGCTCAAGAACGACGAAGAACAAATGAAGAACGAATGAAGAACGAATGAAGAACGATTAATTTGATCTTAAGTTGATTTGTTGTAAAATGAAAAGTTGTTAGTGAGTAATGGGTGATGAAGGAGCCGTGTAAATATAGAGGGAGTATGGAGTCGGGTTTTGAAATTGTTGTTACGGAATTGACTCGGGTTTAATAATTATATTACGGTAATTGATTAGATATAAATATATATTAAGTTAATTAAATTAAATATCAAGATATTATGTTATTCTAATCAAAAGAAAGACAAATATCTAGTCCTATTAGAGGACCAAGGAGCCGTGTGGTATGGTGAGAAAACAGATCTGATTTCGAGCGTTTTGCGTAATTTGCGTTAACTGATCGATAAAGTTAATAAATATCTAGATATATAATTATTAGTTTAATCGAAACAATCAAAAGATCTAATTGTGAGTGGAAAAAGATGACATGGGCGTGTGAATCATGCCAAAGTCGGGTTTCGGGTTTGTTTCGGGATTTAAGATGACTCGGGAATAGTTAAATGATGTTCGGGATTAAATCGTAAAAGTTATTCTTTAATTCCGAATAAATTCAAAATAATTATATTAAATTATCATAAATTCAAATAAATCTTAATAAAAATAAATTAAATTTATTATTTTTCAAAATAAAATTTCGGTCTTTCAATTTACGAGGTGAGTCGGAAAAGTCAACGAAAGTCAAAGTCGACTTAAAAGTCAAGAAAAGTCAAAGATGACTTAAAAGTCAAGAAAAGTTTATGACGACTTAAAAGTCAAGAAAAGTCAATGACGACATTAAAAAGTCAAGAAAAAGTCAAAGACGACTTAAAAGTCAAGAAAAGTCAAAGATGACTAAAAACGGGATTTTCATGAAATCTCTCAGAAATTCCAAATACGAACTCGGAATTTCAAAATACGACTCGAAACAATAAATTCTATTTTAAAAACTTAAGTCTGCTGAAAAGTGTTAGTAAATATTTTTACTAGAAAAATTGGGTACTTTTCGGGTTGTTACATGATGTAGGCCTCTTTGGTCTGCTGGAAACTAAAATAAATGGTGATAATGTCAGTAATATTTTTCATTCCATGTTAGAGGGTTGGAGTATTACAAATAATTCCACCTATCACAAGGGAGGCAGAGTTTGGATCCTATGGCAACCAAATCTCTTTGATGTGATGATACTCCACTGTAATGCTCAGTTTATACAAACTAGGGTGACGGTTCAAGCCACTAAGCTTTCTTTCTATTTGACTATGATCTATGCATTTAATGATGGGGCTGATAGAGTTGATCTGTGGACTCACCTGAGTAATTTTGCAGTTCAGTGTCAAGGTCCTTGGGCTCTGGCAGGGGATTTTAACACAGTGATTAATCCTGATGAGAGACTAGGGGGCAACACTAGGCAGGAGGATATGGATGACTTTATTAATTGTATTAGTGACTATGGGGTGACTGATATCCATGCCACAGGGGCATTTTTTACTTGGACTAATAAGCAGGATGTGACTACAAGAAAATTTAGCAGACTTGACAGATTCTTGGTAAATCATGCCTGGCTGGATACTTTCCCGGAGATGGTTGGCCATTTCCATCCTGAGGGACTTCTTGAACACACTCCTTCCATTATTAGTAATGTTAATAATGGTGGCAGGAAATCTATTAGCTTCAAGTATGTCAATATGTGGAGCTTTGCACCCTCTTTTATTAGGAAGATTGCTGAGTCATGGCAGGCCATCTTTCCTGGTACCAAGATGTTCTGTGTTGTTAAGAAGCTTAAGAAACTGAAACATGTCCTAAAGAATTTGAAGAAGGAATGTTTTTCTGACATAGAGAACAAAGCTAGTCAGGCTATTCACCAATTAGAGAGTATTCACCAGCAACTAGTTGAAGAAAATATTAATCCTTGTTTACTTGTTAAGGAATTGGAGACTCTTCAGGAAGTCACACATTTAACCAAGGCCAGAGACAGTTTTCTTCAACAAAAAGCTAAATCACAGTGGCTTGAGGAAGGGGACTGCAACACTACGTACTTCCATAGTGTGCTTGTGTACGGAATAAGGTGATTGAGATTGAAGATAAAGATGGCTGCTTGTGTACGGATAATGCTGGTATTCAGAATGCTCTCTTGGTTTAATACAAGTCTCTCCTAGGTAGTTGTAAGACTACTGAGCCTGTTATGGCTAATGTCTTGGCCAAAGGCAACTACTGCAACACTGAACACACTGATATTCTCAACAACCCTGTTTCTCATGAAGAAATCAGGCAAATAGTGTTCTCTATTCCTCAGGAGAAAGCCCCTGGGCCTAATGGTTTTTCAAGTGGTTTTTTAGAGATGCCTGGGAAGTTGTTGGTCAGGATATTTGTGAAGCTGTTATAGATTTTTTCAGGACATGATGACTTCTGAATCAAATAAATGCCACTAACATTACCCTCATTCCAAAATGTGAGAGACCTTCGTATGTGAAGCACTTCTGACCAATTGCCTGTTGTAACCTAATATAACAAGATGATCTCCAAACTCCTATGCAATAGGCTAGCTTTAGTGTTGCCTGATATTATTCATGAGAAGCAAAGTGCATTTATCAAAGCCAGAGCTATCATTGAAAATGTCCTTTTTTGCCAAGACATAGTGCATCTGTACTCCAGAAAGAGTGTCTCCCCTAGATGTCTGTTCAAAATTGACCTCCAAAAAGCCTATGACATAGTAGAATGGGACTTTGTTGAACAACTCATGTATGGCCTCAAATTTCCTGCTCATTTCACCCAGCTGGTCATGGTCTACATAAGGTCTCCTTCCTTTTCCCTTGTATTGAATGGTGAAACATTTGGTTACTTTAGAGGACAAAGAGGTCTGAGACAAGGAGACCTAATATCTCCATTGATATTCACCATCTGTATGGAATATCTCACCAGACTCATTAATTTTGCAACTGAAAGATGGCCTTTCCACTATCATCCTCTCTACAAAAACCTTAAACTCACCCATATGATGTTTGTAGATGATCTCCTGTTATTCTGTAAAGGAGATGCTCCCTCTATACTGTTACTCATGAGAGCCTTCTCTTCCTTCTCAAAACCTTCAGGATTGAACATGAATAGTAGTAAATCAGAGATCTTTTTTAATGGTATGGATGATGAGCTTAAGATGGATATCAAGTAGGTCACTGGGTTCAAAGAAGGCAGAATGCCCTTCAAATACCTAGGAGTCCCTATCCAACCAGGTAAGCTAAGCAAGAAGGATTGTTGTAGCATCACAGAGAAAATGATTGCCAGAATCAGAGGTAATGGTGCCAAAAAACTATCCAATGCTGGTAGAATAACCCTCATCAATTATGTCCTCAACACTATCTATAACTATTGGGCTCAGATGTTCCTCATTCCAAAGGGGGCCATTAAGAAAATCGAAGCTATATGCCGGAATTTCCTATGGGATGGAAGTGCTTATTTTCATAGAGTTCCATAAGTGGCTTCGGATAAAGTCACCCTACCCAAACAGGAAGGAGGACTTGGTATCAAGAAGGCAGATGTATGGAATATGGCCACAGTGGGTAAGCTCGTGAGTAAGACAGAATTGGATGCAGTATGGACGACCTTTGTCTGCTATGTGACACGATGACTGAAACTACTGATCACTTGTTCTATCACTGTTTTTACAGCTGCAGAATCAAAACTGAAGCGCAACATTGGCTTGGAAGACCTATCCCCACCTTGAATGAACTAATTTGTGATAACACAAAGAGTCTACAATGGAAGGTACTGGCTATGATACTCAATGCGTACTACTAATATGTTTGGTATCAAAGAAACAATGCAAGAGTGAAGGGAGCCATCGTCAGGCCTGAGCTTGTATCCAAACAGCTGGACGGAGAGATTAGAAGAAGAATAAAGAGCAAACTTTGCACGGTTTTGGAGCACAATAGTGATAGTTGTTTGAGAAAATTAAGATTGTATTTTGCTAGATGGAGGGCTCGAACCGTTGCCTTGTGTAAAACAAAAATTTGATTTCTTTATGATATAAATATATACTCACATTACACCAAAAAAAAAAAGAACATACGCAATAGGTGTTGCGCATCTTCCAGAGGACGCACCTTCTGTTGGGCCTGTTCTAGGTTGGTTTATGTCTATTAACTTTTTTTATCGCTTCAACGTAGATTTAATAAAGTATGTAATCAACTATTAGTCTAATATCGCTGTTAATTCGTCTTTTAATCTCTTCTTTCAAACCTTTTTCTTTTCTTTCACATATTCATTTTGATTATATTTCTGATATGGATCTTGTAGTCAGTTGTAATTTTATTAATTCATTATGTTGTATGATTTTACTTTCTTTTCTCACATGCAATTGATCATAAATTCCTATTTCGACATAAATATAATGCTAATTAAATGTTCACAAACGTAGTCTAATTCGCATGCTAGGATTAAAACTTTGGATAATGCATTGCAAGTATCCAATCGATAACATATCAAACACGAACGATTTCCCTAATCATTAGCAGAGGTCGCTATCGAGGCGGGCGAATTAGGTGTTCGATTAAAGAGCTTCCTAATATATACCCTCACCTCTTACTCCAGATCTCCGTGAGCATCCGTGTTTATTGTCATCCATGAGAGTCATTCTAGATATAGAACGCTAAGGGTAACAAGTTCTTAGCGTTCATGTCATTACTTTATGTCTTGACATGGCATAAAGTATTCGAACGGTTCCAATTTTCCATAAAAATTGGTGGCGCCTCCACAAATGGGTATCACTACGCTTGTCCCTCGTTTCCATCTTTTGGTCCCTCACCAGGCTGTGTACCACAGTTTGGCGACTCCGCAGCGGATTATACACTTGCGTATTATCCAGGGTGAAACTTGAACAAGGTTAGGGAATAGTTCATGCGAGATAGTTATCGATTTTCATTACTCGACCTTCTTAGGTCGTTTTATTTAGCTTTCCTAGGCCCAACCCAATCCATTTCGACCAATCGTCCTGTCCGGACGGTCCAAATTCTTATCTAGGCCAAAGGATGGATAATAATTGACGTCAACCATACCACGGTACATACTCATGCTAGTATCAAGATCTTTCACTACTCGAGGAAATGGACTAGGAACCGACCTTACTCATGTTTAGCGTGGACCTCTCCATAGACCTTGGGTTTTATTGCTTGGTATGGCAACCCACCCTTTAAGCCAAAACTATTTTAAATGCACTTAGCATATCGGTATAATGTCTGTTTAAATGTTTATAATCACTACATGATCACCATTTTGTAAATAAAACCATGACAAAATTTTCAAAACAAAATCCTTTTCAAAACGGTAAAACATTTTCAAAGGTGGCCTAAATTAGCGCAAAATGAATCGAAACTCTGCCCAAGTGTCTAGTCAAAAACGTTTATTCTCCATTTCGAGTCATCACTCCTACAACCACAATACTGTTGTCTAGGACAACATTTCAAAACTAATCATTTTCGAAACTCATTTAGCACAGTGGCACACACCCACTTTACAAGTCGAGTCATTTCTCTAATTCGAGTCATCACTCCTACAGCCACACTACGGTTGTCTACGACAACATTTCAAAACTAGTCATTTTCAAAACTCACTTAACACAGTGGCACACACCCACTTCACAGGTCGAATCATTTTACACTTTGAGTCATCACTCCTACAACCACACTACGGTTGTCTAGGACAAACATTTCAAAACTAATCACTTTCAAAACTCATTTAGCACAGTGGCACACACCCACTTCACAAGTCTAGTCATTTCTCCAATTTGAGTCATCAATCCTACAGCCACACTACGGTTGTCTAGCACAACATTTCAAAACAAGTCATTTTCAAAACTCACTTAGCACAGTGGCTGACACCTACTTTACAAGTCGAGTCATTCTACAATTTGAGTCATCACTCCTACAACCACACTACGGTTGTCTAGGACAACCATTTCAAAACTAGTCATTTTCAAAACTCACTTAGCACAGTGGCACACACCCAATTCATAAGTCGAGTCGTTCTCCAATTTGAGTCATCACTCCTACAACCACACTACGGTTGTCTAGGACAACATTTCAAAACTAATCATTTTCAAAACTCACTTTAAACCAAAACCTTGCTCATGTTTGGCGGACCTCTCCACAGACCTCAGTTTGATTGCTTGGTATAGCAACCCACCCTTTAAACCAAAACCTTTTAAAACCACTTAGCATACTGACAACACCAAATTGTGTTGTGTCTAGTAGCATGTATTAGAGTCTTTCGTTTTACTTTTTACGGGTCATTAGCTTTGTTTTATGTTAATTTTAGTTTTTGTAATAATGTTGGTTTTTAGTAATTTTAGTCAATTTTGAGAGTCAAACCCGAAAGTTAATGAAAGTCAAACCCGAAACCCGAAACCCAAAAACCCGGAAATTGGAGTGGGCTAGCAATGAATCATCAAGGCATGAAGACCAAACCCAATGGGTCAATGGAAGTCAAGGCGGGGCCAAAAGTCCATGGGTCAACGAAAGTCAAGAAGGAAAAGCAAGGGAAAATCGAGCAGTACACGACGCAGCCTGCGTCATCACGACGCAGCCTGCGTCGTAGGACGCAGCCTGCGTCCTTTCTCAGCACGGAGTTTCTTCATTTCTCCGTCTTGTCTTTTGAAAGCCCACCTTTCAAGGCCTCTAGGTTTGCGGACCAAGGGTATTTAAGCAGAAATCTGAAGAGAGAGAAGGGAGCCAAGCATACAACATTCAGCATCATATTTTTCCTTAGAAATTCTCTACTTTGTTCTTCAACTTTGGCTCTTGTAATTGATTTTATTTAGAAATGGGTTGTAATATGAAGACTATGGGTAGCTAATCCTTTCTTTGCTTAGTGTAATTTGAACAAGTTCTTCCATTTTAGCATTGTAAGACCTTTTTAACCTTCCTTCTCTATTTAATTCTATTTTCTTATGTTTGAATTCCATTGTTGAATGAATTGTTTTTAAGACTAACCATCCTAGCAATTGTTTGTTTAATTATTTGCTTTGTCTTGATGA
Organism: Heliosperma pusillum; assembly: GCA_022085475.1. Taxonomy (NCBI): domain Eukaryota; kingdom Viridiplantae; phylum Streptophyta; class Magnoliopsida; order Caryophyllales; family Caryophyllaceae; genus Heliosperma; species Heliosperma pusillum. The sequence continues at coordinate 15,832 of JAIUZE010047201.1, read as the reverse complement.
ATTTGGTTAATTTGTCTTGGTATTTGTTGAAGTAACCTTGAAAGATTGTAACCTTGGTTTAAAAGTTGGAATCTTTTGAGTGGAAAATGGGTTATTGTGTGATTAGAACATGGTTTAATGTTTTATTACATGATTCTAGCATGTTTCTTTGGTTTTGTGCTTAAAGCTTGCATCTTTATTTATGCTTATGTTTTAATAAGTATTGGATGAGTTGTATTGGGTCATCTATGGATGGTTTAATTCATGGTGACTAGTTCTTAGAAACTTATAATAGATAATTAGAGAAGAGAAGAACGGAGGGGTCTTTACTTTGTTAATTGTGGGGAACTTGGGATAATTGCACTAATTTTAGTCAATTTTGAGAGTCAAACCCGAAAGTCAATGAAAGTCAAACCCGAAACCCGAGACCCAAAAACCCGGAAATTGGAGTGGGCTAGCAATGAATCATCAAGGCATGAAGACCAAACCCAATGGGTCAATGGAAGTCAAGGCGGGGCCAAAAGTCCATGGGTCAACGAAAGTCAAGAAGGAAAAGCAAGGGAAAATCGAGCAGTACACAACGCAGCCTGCGTCATCACGACGCAGCCTGCGTCGTAGGACGCAGCCTGCGTCCTTTCTCAGCACGGAGTTTCTTCATTTCTCCGTCTTGTCTTTTGAAAGCCCACCTTTCAAGGCCCCTAGGTTTGCGGACCAAGGGTATTTAAGCAGAAATCTGAAGAGAGAGAAGGGAGCCAAGCATACAACATTCAACATCATATTTTTCCTTAGAAATTCTCTACTTTGTTCTTCAACTTTGGCTCTTGTAATTGATTTTATTTAGAAATGGGTTGTAATATGAAGACTATGGGTAGCTAATCCTTTCTTTGCTTAGTGTAATTTGAACAAGTTCTTCCCTTTTAGCATTGCAAGAGTCTAGATTAGATTATTTTACTAATACCGCTTTCCCTTGGGTTCGATCCTTTTCTTACCCTTACTACCCTTTTATTTAGGTTGGTTTGAGTCTAGGTAAGGTTTTATAAATTTCTATTTGGCCTAGTTAATTTGCGGAATTAACGACACCGTATTTTAGCCCGTCAAATTTGGCGCCGTTGCCGGGGAAGGCAATATAGCTATTTATCCAATTGAAACTCTTGTTAGTGTCATACTTTGTTTAGATTGTTTTTTCAAATATTTCTTTTTGTATTGTTTGTAGGTTACTTGGTGTTGAAGTTACTAATTGTGTTGTTGAGTTGTTTTTAAAAGTTTATGCCTAGGTCACAAGAGGGACTTGGTGACCAAGACATTGATCCATCCTCAAGTAGCATATCCAATTGGTTGTTTTCGAATCCCCTCTATAGGAGACCCTTTTAGAGGGAGCCTAGTGAAGAGGAGTTGGAGAACAATATATTTCAAGAACAACCGGAGCAAACATTTGAGTCACCACCGAGGGTACCATCCCCATTGAACATCCTCTATCCACCCAATATGGAGGATAATAGAACGATTGGTGAGATCCGGGCAAGGAACTATGAGGAGCAACCACTATGTATAGCATATCCTCCCATGGGGGATGTAAACTTCGAGCTCAAGGGGTTCTTTGTCCATAACTTGCCTAGATTCCATGGAATGGTGGGAAATGACCCAAATAGGCACTTGGCCGAATTCCACATGATTTGCCAAGGGGCTATTCCCCAAGGAGTGACCGAAGACCAATTCAAGCTAAGGGCATTTCCGTTTTCTCTACAAGATGCCGCTAAGGAATGGCTCTTTTGTCTTCCGGCCCACTCCGTCACCACTTGGGTGGGTTTGAAGAAGAAGTTTCTTGAGAAATATTACCCTGATTCAAGGCATAATCACTCAAAGAAGCTCATCACTACCATTGAGCAAGACATGGGGGAAACCCTTTATGACTATTGGGAGCGTTTCAAAAGCCTTGTGGCTAGATGCCCATATCATGGGATGTCGGGGGACGATTTATTGACGGCCTTCAATGAAGGGTTGTGCCAAAACGACCAACGGATGATCATTGCCGCCACCGGAGGTGGAATTGATACACTTAATGTGGCCGAGGCCAACAATATTATTGAGAAGTTGGCGATGAACACAAGAAGCTACGGGAGGAAGAAAGAAAGGGGAGGAAGCTCTAGAAATGTATCTTCCATGGACGATCCTTATGCCTCTCAAAATCACAAAATCATGCAAGAGATGGGTGAACTTAAAAGCATGGTGTCCAACTTGGTTGTCAACAAAAGTAGCTCGTTTTCTCAACATCCCAAACCACTTGAATGTTCATATTGTGGTGGTGACCATGCTACAAATACATGTTACATCATGATTGAGCAAGGAGCCACTATGGAGAGTGTCAATGCCATGGGGTATGGAAATTACAATGCTAGGAACCCAAGTGGTGGAGGAATGTATAACCAAGTGGGAAACCGTGATCTTTTGGGGTGGGGAGGAGACAAGTCAAAGAGTTTCGAAAATGGTCAATTCAATCACTTGAGAGCCTAAAATCCAACCCAAAACCGAAACTCTAATTTCCACCAAAATCCCCAAAGAAATTTCAACAACCCAAGACCCAACAACTAAAATTTTCCAAGTAATTCTCAATCCCAAAGACAACCAAACCAAGGTCCCATTCAAGGGAATTCTTCTTCTCAAGGGAACTTGAGTGACATCTTGCAAACACTCCTTGCCAATCAAGAGAAAGATAGGGAGGAGGCAAGGAGGGATAGAGAGGAAGCAAGGAAGGATAGGGAGGCTAACAACCTTAGGGTGAGCAACTTGGAAACCCAACTATCCCAAATGGCCTCAAATATGTCAAAATCCCAAGCCTCAAGCTCCACAAGATTCCCATCTCAAACCATTCCCCCACCTAGGGAAAATGCTAGTGCCATGACCTTGAGGGGAGGCAAAGAGTTGGAAGTAAACCCCCTTGGAAAAGGAAAGGAAAAGATGAAGAATCTTGAGATGGAAACCTTGGAGATTGAAGACCAAGGAGAATTGGTGGTTGGTCATGAAGAGCTATCGAAGAATGAAAAAGGGGCATCCACAAGCAAGGACCCCAAGGGAGACACTTCAAGGAAGGGCAAAGACACTATTGAAGATGATGAAGTGGAGGAGTACATACCGGAAGTCCCATTTCCTAGTGCTTTGATAAGCACAAGGAAGTATGCCAAGGAGAATGACTTATATGAGACTTTCCGGAAATGTGAGGTAAACATTCCTCTTCTTAACTTGTTGAATAGTGTCCCTAGGTATGCAAAGTTCTTGAAAGAACTTTGTACACCTAGGAGAAATCCCAAGAAGGGAACCCATAAGGTTAGGGTGAGTGAACATGTGTCGGCCATTTTCAAGCAAAATTTACCAAAGAAATGTGGAGACCCGGGCATGTTCACCATCCCTTGCACTATTGGGGGAAAAAGTTTTAAACGTGCCATGCTAGACCTTGGGGCTTCTATAAACGTCATGCCTCTATCTATCTATGAGACCCTAGGCTTAGGACCTTTGTCTAAGACCAGGGTAGTCATTCAATTAGCCGATAGGTCTAGTGTTTATCCCAAGGGCATGGTAGAGGATGTGCTAGTGGAAGTCGATAATCTTGTCTTCCCGGCGGATTTCTACGTTTTAGATATGGAATCTAGCTCTAGTGCCACCCCTCTCCTTCTTGGTAGGCCGTTTATGAAAACTTCAAATACCAAGGTCGATGTTTCAAACGGGTGCTTGACTAGGGAGTTTGAAGGGAAAAGATTAACTTACAATATATATGACTCCATGCGGCACCCGAGTGACCATCAATCTTGTTTCTTCTTGGATATCTTTGAGCCATTAGTGAATCAAATGTATAAATTTTGTGATAGAGATCCACTCGAGGTAGCTTTAACTAACCACATGGAAGAGGAAGGTTTGCGTTTGTTGTTGGCCGTTGATGTGCAGGAATGTCTTGAAGACTTGGAAAGGGAAGAGCCCATAGAAACATATGAGGAACTCAACGTCATAGAAATGCTGAAAACAAGGCAAACCAGTGCTCAACGCAGCCTGCGTCGTAGGACGCAGCCTGCGTCGCACGATGCAGCCTGCGTCACTGGACGCAGCCTGCGTCCTGCACTAGCAAACTTGTCCGAGTCATTTGCCTTGAGTATTCCACTACACAAGCCCCTCCCTTCCATTATCCAACCCCCGACGGTCGAGTTGAAGACCCTCCCAAGCCATTTGAAGTACATCTTTCTAGAGGACAAGAACACCCTACCACTTATCATTTCAAGCACACTCACCGAGGACCAAGAAGACAAATTGGTAGCATTACTTCAAAAGCATAAGGATACATTTGGTTGGAGCATAGCGGACCTAAAGGGGATAAGCCCGGTGACTTGCATGCACAAGATACGGCTTGAAGTGGATGCCAAACCGGTCCGACAACCCCAAAGGAGGCTCAATCCACCCATGGCGGAGGTAGTGCAAGAAGAGGTAATTAAGCTATTGCAAATGGGTATCATTTTCCCTATTTCCGACTCTCGTTGGGTTAGCCCAACTCAAGTCGTACCCAAAAAGGGAGGAGTGACGGTAGTCAAGAATGCACAAGGAGACTTGGTCTCCACCCGACCACAAACCGGTTGGAGGGTGTGTATTGACTACCGCCGCTTGAATGCGGTTACATTGAAAGACCATTTCCCGCTACCATTTATTGATCAAATGTTAGAAAGACTAGCGGGAAAAGCTTTCTATTGTTTCCTTGACGGGTACTCGGGGTATTTTCAAATCCCAATCGCACCCGAGGACCAAGTCAAGACCACATTCACATGCCCATTCGGTACATTTGCTTATCGCCGTATGCCCTTTGGTTTGTGTAATGCACCGGGAACTTTTCAACGGTGCATGTTGAGTATTTTCTCCGACTATGTAGAAAGGATCATAGAAGTATTCATGGACGATTTCACCGTCCATGGGGACTCCTATGATGCATGTCTAAAACACCTTGCTCTTGTCTTAGAGCGATGCCAAGAGTCTCATCTCATTTTAAACTCCGAAAAATGTCATTTCATGGTGACTAGTGGAATCGTTCTAGGACATGTAGTGTCGGAAAGGGGGGTTGAGGTGGATAAGGCTAAGGTTGACATCATCAAAACTTTACCTTATCCCTCTAACACCCGAGACATTAGGTCTTTTCTCGGACATGCCGGTTTCTACCGGAGATTTATTAGGGATTTTTCCAAGATTGCTAACCCCTTATGTAAGCTTTTGCACAAAGAAGCGGAGTTTGTCTTTGATGCCTCATGTAGGAAAGCTTTCGATGAATTGAAGGAGAGATTGGTCACCGCACCAATTATTCAAGCACCACGATGGGATCTTTCATTTGAAATCATGACCGATGCAAGTGATTATACATTGGGAGTTGTTTTGGGTCAAAAGAGTGACAAGGGACCCCATGTGATCCAATATGCTTCTACCCTCTTGAATGATTCTCAAAAGAACTATTCTACGACGGAGAAGGAGTTCCTTGGTGTGATTTATGCTCTAGAAAAATTCCGATCTTATCTCTTGGGCACAAAGGTGATCATCTACACCGATCATGCCGCCATTAGATACCTTGTGGCAAAGAAGGATGCAAAGCCAAGGTTGTTGAGATGGATCCTTCTCCTAAGTGAGTTTGATGTGGAAATAAAAGACAAGAAAGGAGTGAAGAATGTGGTGGCGGATCATTTGAGCCGGCTAAACCATGAAGGAAGACCATCATGCCCTCTTGAGGAGGTTGAAGGAGGTCTCCCTCATGAGTCACTTTATGCTATACAAGTGGAGGAGCCATGGTATGCTACCATGGTCAACTATTTGGTGACAAAGCGGCTTCCAAGCCATTTCTCTTCTCATCAAAAGAGCAAAGTCAAATCCGATGCAAAGTACTATACATGGGATGATCCTTACTTGTGGAAGTTTTGCCAAGATCAACTTGTGAGAAGATGTGTGCCCGAAAGTGAGATTCCTTCCATCTTACATCATTGTCATGACTATGCTTGTGGAGGGCATTTTGGGCCACAAAGAACCGCTAGAAAAGTGCTTGAATGCGGTTTCTTTTGGCCAAGCCTTTTCAAAGATGCCCACAAATTTGTAAAAACTTGTGACCGATGTCAAAGGGTGGGGAATTTGACAAAAAGAAATGAGATGCCACAACAACCTCTTCTATATTGTGAGATCTTTGATGTGTGGGGAATTGACTTTATGGGCCCCTTTCCTAATTCCGGTGGTTATTTATACATCCTCTTGGCGGTAGATTATGTGTCAAAATGGGTTGAAGCAATTCCTACCCGCACCGATGATGCCAAGGTAGTAGCCATTTTCATTCAAGAGAACATATTCTCCCGGTTTGGCTTTCCAAGGACTATCATTAGTGATAGGGGTACCCATTTTTGCAACAAGGTGATTGGAGGCCTTCTCAAGAGGTATGGGGTGAATCATAAAATTTTCACGGCCTACCATCCACAAACAAACGGGCAAACCGAACTCTCAAACCGTGAAATAAAAGGAATCCTTGAAAAGACGGTTAATCCGGATAGAAAGGATTGGAGCAAGAGGCTAGTTGATGCGTTGTGGGCATATAGGACCGCTTTTAAAACCCCCATTGGCATGTCCCCATTCCGTCTCATCTATGGCAAGGCTTGCCACCTCCCCGTGGAGGTTGAGCACAAAGCCTATTGGGCTATCAAATCTTTCAACCAAAACCAAGATGAGAGCGGTATGCACCGAAAGCTTCAATTACAAGAACTTGAAGAAATTCGCCAAGATGCTTATGAGAACTCTTCCATCTACAAGGAGAAAACAAGGAGATGGCATGATGGGATGATAAACCGTCGAGTTTTCAAGGAGGGTGATAAAGTTCTTGTGTTCCAAAACCGGTTTAAGCTCTTTCCGGGCAAGTTGAGGTCAAGATGGTTTGGACCTTACACCGTCAAGAAAGTGTTTACCCATGGAGCTATTGAAGTGGAGGGGCCCGGGGATGGAAAGCTCCTCAAGGTGAATGGCCACCGTCTCAAACACTACTTCCAAGGATGTGCCCGGGAGGGGGAAGAAGAGGTCTTGCTTGAAGACCCCGTTTATGAAAGTTGAAAAGCTTGAAATAGCTAAGTCGAGCCATCGACTCTAAATAAACGGAAAAACATGTACATACTCTATCCTTGTGAATATTTCCTTGAAGTTTCATTGTTAATTCTTAGTATTTGAGTTGTTTTCAATTAGTTAGACATTGCATCAAGCAAAATTTTTTTGAAGTTACTAACGGTTTTGTGAAGATTTGCGAGTTTTCGGCCGCCTCGGGATGCGTGCCATGGATAAAAAGTTCGGGAATCGATGGAATTTGGATATTGGAGGGTATCATGGACCATTGGAGTAAAAATGCAAGTATGGAGGTGTTTGGAACACTTAGCCAAAATTTGGCTAAGTGCAAAAAGGCAAGAAGAACTGGCAGTGCAGGACGCAGCCTGCGTCGTAGGACGCAGCCTGCGTCGAATGCAGTTTTCATCTTTTGTTCTATCTTTTGCCCGAGTTCTTCATACAATCAAACCTTATATTCATACACTTGTTTTTCACGAAAAATACCCCAAACCCAACCCCAATCCCTCAAAACTTCATCTTTTTCCCTTAAATCTTCCTAAACTTTCATCAAATTCAATCAAATTCTTCTTCCGAATCATTATTCTACCTTCAATAACCCCAAAATCAATCTCAATCACTCACAATCTCAGAAAATCCGTTTTTGAAAACCTAGAATTTTTTCCTCAAATTCGTTTTTTAGGAACTTTTTTTTGGGTTTTTAAGGTTGTTTGTCGGATTCCCTACCTATTCTAATCATCAAGGAGCTTGAATCTTGTGGAATAGCAAAGGTATAACTTCATACTCAACTTTTCCATTGTTATTCAAGTTTTTGCTCGAATTATGCTAGAATTAGTCTTAGGTTGAGTTTCCCCTTGCCCTTGATTGATTGTGTAGTTAGGATTGGACAAAATTTTCTGAGTGAGGTAAAGAAATTCAACAAACACTAAGTTCTTGAGGTGTAGAAATTGTTGCACACCAAGTGTTTGTTGAATTGCTTGAGTGAAAAATCTTTTGAGTGATTGCTTGTTGTTTGTTGTATTGTGTCGCTTGTTAAATTTTGCAGAAATGGCACCCAAGATCTCCAAATTGTTTGGCAAAGGGAAGAATAAGAGGGCCGCGGTGAGTGATCCTGACACCGAGGTGGAAGCGGTGTTCATGGGCTATGAAACGTTGCAGGCTCAATATAAGAGAATTTGGGATAAGCTAAACACACAACCTCTCGTAGCCACAAAATTCTTTTGCCCAAGCACCCTCCATGCCTTAGGCATGTTCGACTTGACAAGGGACATGCTAGCTAAAGTAGGGCTAGAGGCTTATCTCGAGCCGGACTCTTGGGATCACACCTATAGGAGTTTCGCATACGAGTTTCTAGCAACCTTGTCGGAGTTGGACGTGCCCGAGGGTGAGGAGAAAGCCTACCGATTCCGTTTGAACCAAACTTGGCATAATGCCCCCACTTCCGAAATCCGTCAAATCCTGAAAATCACCAAACAACCCGAAGACATTAGGTGCCCCAAGGGAAGAATGCACACAACGTGGGTTAACATTACAAATTACCACGGCTCATCTAAAGATGCCAAACTTTCAGCCATCACCCACCCCGTACTCCGCCTAATCACAAGATTCCTTACCACCATCTTCAACTCCGCGGGAGAACCCACCAAAGTGCCGGAGAGCATCCGGCTATGTTTGTGGACTATGCTTCCGGAGGGGGTAGGGATCCCGGATTGGGCCGATTTGTTTTTGAAGGCTTGCATTAAACATAGGCAAAAATCTACCAAAGCAAGCATCCATCTTAGGGGGGTGATTTCATTCTTGGTGAGGCACTATGAGGGGCGCATTGGTGATGCGCAAGAGGTGAACATTTGTAGGGGATTGGCGAGATACAACCGACTTGGGCTCGAGGAGGTTCACATGTTTAAGACTAGCAAAGAGCAACCCTTGAAAGGGTTTTGGTTGGGGAGTGACGGGCTTGGTTACATGAAGATGCCTCAACCGCAAAACAACTCCTTGCCTAGGGGACCCACAGCGTTGGATTTTTTATGTCCTAGGGAGGAGAGTTTGGGGGAGAGTAGTGAGGAAGCGGAGGTAGAGGAAGTGCCTTTGAGGCAAAGAAGGAGGGTAAGGAGAGAGGGAGGTGAGGGAAGTGAGCGGGTGAGCGAGGAGATCGAGATCCTCGCAATTGAGCAAGGACCTTCCCAAACCACAAACTATCAACAACAACAACAACAACAACAACAACAACAACAACAACAACAACAACAACAACAACAACAACCACCATTCCATTTCCAATCACCCTTCCAAAGCCACCAAGACACCGACACCCCCATGTTTGATGCGGAGGGTCGTTCTAGCATCCCCATGGAGCCATGGCAACAACAAATGGCTACCTATTTTGCTAGCACCAACGACGTTTTGAAGCATATTAGTGGGAGGGTGGACGATGCAAACACTTGGCAACAACAACAAGGAGGTAGGCTTGAGTCATTGGATGATTGGCACAATGTAGTGGAAGAGAGAGAGAGATTGAGAGGGGAGGCCGAGAGGGCTCAAAGAGAGGAATGGAGGAGAATGGTAGAAGGGCAAGAAGAAGCCCGCCTTTGAAGAGAACAACAAGATCAAAGGTGGCGGGAACAAACTGAAATGTGGACCACCCAAAATGCTTGGAGGGAGCAAGCTACGAGCCATTTTCAAGCTCAAAATGAGCGCCACCACACCTATCTTCAAGACTCCTATGAAGATGCGGTGGCACAAGAGGACGTCTATGGCTTGGCTAGCTCACTCTTTGGGATGTCCATCCAACAAAACCCGGGCTACCCCTTTCCTTACACCCAAGAAGCCCTTGATGAAGGCCTAGAACGAAGAAGATGGGTTAGAAAAGAAAGGGAGAGGAGGAGAAACCGAGGAGGTGCCTCGGGTTCTTCTCGTTTCGACAATTGATGAGGTAACCTTTTTCTTTTCTCCCACAATGAGGACATTGTATGTTCTAAGTGTGGGGGAGAAGATTGTATATAGTTATTTTGTTTTTGATGCATTGTATTTTATTTGTCTTTATTTTCAAGAAAAAGAAAAAAAACAAAAGGGAGAAAAAGAAAAGAAGAAAAAAAATTGAAAATCCCGGCTAGGTGAAAACCCACAAGGGTGGGCACCTAGGCAAAATTGGGAAGGTGGCCGAGGACGGGATGAAAACCCGAAAGGGCATTCCGGGCAAAATGAAAAATCGAGTTGCGAGCCACCAATGAGAGGAAAGGAAAAGCTAAGGTGAAAACCCGAAAGGGCACCTTAGGCAAAATGAGGGATTTTCAAGAAAAAAAAATGAAAAAAATGAAAAATGAAAAAAAATTGAGCATAATACTTTCTATGATGAGGATTTTGGGAGGCATAAGAAGGGAGTGATAAGGAGGGAATTGGAAGGAGGCTAGCTTAGGACTTCCTTTATTTTTATTTTGAGTCACAAATTTGATTCCAAATTGGTGGATTCCTCTTGGTGGTTGCTTGGTTGTGCAAATTGTGTAGTTTGGGGCCAACCAAGTAACCATACCTTACACTAGTGGAGTAATAAGAGGGTGATATAAGTAGTGGAGTGGCATGGAGTTTTGTGATGAAGACCATCTCGCTATGCCTTGGGATAAGGCAAAGATGGTCATACTACATTCTTGGGAGCTATAAGAAGGGAGGATTTGAGTTGAAATGAGTCGGAGTTGGTGGTGTGTCGAGTCTTGTCTAGAGGGAGTTATAAGTAGGAAGAGGTAAGGGAAGAGTGTTAAAACAACCTTGAGTCATTTTTTTTGTTTTAATAGGTGGTTGTGTTTTGAGGGAGACATAAGAAGGTAGTGGTGAGGGAAGAGAGGTCATTACCTTCGCATGCTATGTTTGGACTTGTGTTTGCCTTGCTAATCTCGAGTTTTACTCGGGACGAGTAAAAGTCCAAGTGTGGGGGTATTTGACAACACCAAATTGTGTTGTGTCTAGTAGCATGTATTAGAGTCTTTCGTTTTACTTTTTACGGGTCATTAGCTTTGTTTTATGTTAATTTTAGTTTTTGTAATAATGTTGGTTTTTAGTAATTTGAGTCAATTTTGAGAGTCAAACTCGAAAGTCAATGAAAGTCAAACCCGAAACCCGAGACCCAAAAACCCGGAAATGGGAGTGGGCTAGCAATGAATCATCAAGGCATGAAGACCAAACCCAATGGGTCAATGGAAGTCAAGGCGGGGCCAAAAGTCCATGGGTCAACGAAAGTCAAGAAGGAAAAGCAAGGGAAAATTGAGCAGTACACGACGCAGCCTGCGTCGTAGGACGCAGCCTGCGTCCTTTCTCAGCACGGAGTTTCTTCATTTCTCCGTCTTGTCTTTTGAAAGCCCACCTTTCAAGGCTCCTAGGTTTGCGGACCAAGGGTATTTAAGCAGAAATCTGAAGAGAGAGAAGGGAGCCAAGCATACAACATTCAACATCATATTTTTCCTTAGAAATTCTCTACTTTGTTCTTCAACTTTGGCTCTTGTAATTGATTTTATTTAGAAATGGGTTGTAATATGAGGACTATGGGTAGCTAATCCTTTCTTTGCTTAGTGTAATTTGAACAAGTTCTTCCCTTTTAGCATTGTAAGACCTTTTTAACCTTCCTTCTCTATTTAATTCCATTTTCTTATGTTTGAATTCTATTGTTGAATGAATTGTTGTGAAGACTAACCATCCTAGCAATTGTTTGTTTAATTATTTGCTTTGTCTTGATAAATTTGGTTAATTTGGCTTGGTATTTGTTGAAGTAACCTTGAAAGATTGTAACTTTGGTTTAAAAGTTGGAATCTTTTGAGTGGAAAATGGGTTATTGTGTGATTAGAACATGGTTTAATGTTTTATTACATGATTCTAGCATGTTTCTTTGGTTTTGTGCTTAATGCTTGCATCTTTATTTATGCTTATGTTTTAATAAGTATTGGATGAGTTGTATTGGGTCATTTATGGATGGTTTAACTCATGGTGACTAGTTCTTAGAAACTTGTAATAGATAATTAGAGAAGAGAAGAAAGGAGGGGTCTTTACTTTGTTAATTGTTGGGAACTTGGGATAATTGCACTAAGTTACTTCTCTATATTTGAATCTTTGAGTATTTAGTTGTTGTTGGTAATTTTAGACTTGATAATTATTTCTCATGCCAAACCTTCCCCCATTTATGTTTTCCTACATGTTTTCCATTGTAAATATCATAGTTTGTAATTAATTTAAGCCTTTGTTTTAATTAGTGTCTTAATTTGTGATTAGAGTCATTAGTTTTGTTAATTGATATTTTGCAAGAGTCTAGATTAGATTATTTTAGCTAATACCGCTTTCCCTTGGGTTCGATCCTTTTCTTACCCTTACTACCCTTTTATTTAGGTTGGTTTGAGTCTAGGTAAGGTTTTATAAATTTCTATTTGGCCTAGTTAATTTGCGGAATTAACGACACCGTATTTTAGCCCGTCACATACCGTTATAATGCATGTATAAATATGTATACCCCATACGTGATCACCATTTAGTAAATAAAACCGTGACGAACTTTTCAAAAACAAAATCCTTTTCAAAACTGTAAAGCATTTTCAAAGGTGGCCTGAAATAGCGCAAAATGAGTCAAAACTCTGCCCAAATATTCAGTAAAAATCGTCTTTCAGTCATCACTCCTACAACCACACTATGGTTGCTTAGGACAAACATTTCAAATCTTAAAATTTTCAAAACTCACTTAGCACAATGGCACACATCACTTCACAAGTCGAGTAATTCTCTACTTTGAGTCGACACTCCTACAACCACACTACGGTGTCATAGGACAAACATTTCAAAAGTAGTTATTTTCAAAACTCACTTAAGCACAGTGGCACACTCTCACTTCACAAGTCAAGTCTTTTGAGTAAATGTGCTAGAATGGTCGATCATGTTTTGCTCCGTCATCGGTTTCTTACCTCATTTTACAAGATACCGGTAACTAGTTAGGCAAGTGTTCATCAACCAGAGCAAAGCCCAAATGGAATTGCCAAAAACAAAAAGGAAAAGAGCACATGTACCTTTTTATTAGTCGCTTGTTCTACTTTTTACCCTTAACTAGTAGAATAGACTCAAAATACTTTAGGTCATGTCTCTTTAGTGTAGATCACTTGACCTCTTAGAATAAGCCTTATTAAGGGCGTGCATGTACCACCTTTTCCATCTCTAGTAGTGTAAAAATTCCTTGATCGCCGTGTCTCTAGGTGACCTCTAGGTTTGGAGACTCCATTTTTCTACCTGATTCGTCTGATTGCTATTCTTTATATGACTATCAAACAAACAAAAATGTCATGTATTGTCTCCCATCACCATGGGTGCCAGAATGAATTCAAAACAAAAATTTCAAAAACAGTTCAACAACGACTTCAAATAAAAAAACAGTCCAACAACGACTATCAAATCAAAAACAGTGCAACAACGACTTCAAATCAAAAACAGTCCAACGACGACTATCAAATCAAAAAAACAGGCCAACAACGACTTCATATCAAAAACAGTCCAACGACGACTTCAAAAATCAAAAATTTACTCCAGTCAAAAATTACAAACAAAACAAAACTTCTCAAATAGTCATAATTCAGATGAATCAATTCGCATTTACCATGACTCCATTTCCTTTGGGAGGATCATTTCATTCATTTAGGTGAGTGAGAGAGATACACAGATCTTCAGTGTCTTTTAACACCATTAGAACCTTCCACTCCATTACATTTTTATCACCCTTATTTAGCATCTAATTCGAGTGATGTACACTAAGCTTATACGGTCACAAAAGTGTTATGTAACACCCGGAAATGTACCCTATTTTTCTAGTAGAAATATTTTACGAAATCTTTTCAGCAATTTTAAGTTTTAAATTAGCTTTTTATGTTTCGAGTCGAATTTTGAAATTCCGAGTTCGTATTTGGAATTTCTGCGAGATTTCATGAAAAAGCCGTCTTAAGGCGAGTTTGACTTTTCTTGACTTTTGAGGCGAGTTTGACTTTTCTTGACTTTTGAGTCGAGTTTGACTTTTCTTGACTTTTGAGTCGAGTTTGACTTTTCTTGACTTTTAAACCGTCTTTGACTTTTCGTTGACTTTTTCCCACTTACTCACCCTACATATACTCCCTCATACTACCTCACCTTAACCTAATTTCCCTCACAACTCAACATCTTCTTCTTCCTCACCATAAACACCAAAACCTAGCCTCCATTTTTGATCCGTCTTCAAATCGTCACTACTCCTTCGTTACTCGCTCAAATTCACGTAAGTTCGTCTTATTATTCCCCTCTCATCCTCCTCTATCCGTATTGGTAATAAAATTACCGTCTTTCTCGCTTTTTAAATTATCCGTCTTTCTCACGATGAATTTTATCATCTTTTATACTATTTTTATTTACCTATTTGTAGTGGAGACTAACTCTGAGTTTTAGGTAATCGATTAAAGAACCGTAAAGTTACAGTGAAGGGTTCTCGTATCAATTTTTTACGTGTTTTACATGATTTCCATGTTAGAATTCGTATTTAGAATACAATTAGAAAGCTTAGAAATTATGATTTTGATGATGATTGTTTTTAGTTGATGATTGTTGATGATGAATATTGATTGTTGATAGTTGATAGAAGTGAATTATGAAAATTGGAAATGATAGAAATAGTGTTGTTGTTCTCGGGTGGACTCGTGCAAATTCACAGCACCGACCCTTTTTGGTAGAATGCTCATATCTCCTTCGTTACTTGTTTGTTTTGGGCTTGTGACCACTCGTTGGAACCGTAAGAGGATAAGCTATCATCTCGACTTGGAATTTCTGAATTCCCATATCTAGAACTATAGTTATGACAGTTTGAAGTGAACCCTTGTATAAGTTAGTTTCCAAACTTGTCGTTTTGGAGAGTTATCTATGTTTCTTATTTATTATGCTTCTTAAACTTGGTCTAATGCTTGGGTATCATGTATTGATTCATGTTTTGGATATATGATATTTTCCTTCGCTTGTATCACATGTTTTGTGACGTTTTTTGCTATGTCCCACGTTGAGTCGGTGTTTACAAATGTTACGGTTTGAGCACGATTTGGTCTTGTGCTTTGTACTCTCATTCCCTTGGCTACCTTCCCGTTCGTAAGGCTGGAATGTCGGAACGGAGAGGTATCCGACTGCTTAAATGCATGTGTTAGTGGGCATACGACGACGTTGTTGGGAGTTGAACGCTATGCGTTGATCGACCCGGCCGTCAAATGTTGTGTACTTGCGAGGTGGTGTTATTTGCATGTAGCGTACCGCATGTTATGAGGCTTAAGCTGTTTTTCCGCCTCTTTCGTGAATTGATCTACCGAATTTGGGGTACTCGGCATATATATTATAAGCCCGAGTCTTGGATGCGAAATGCTTTATCGCATGTCGAATCGGAACATGATTTATTCCGAGAGTCTGGCCAGATTTAGACTAGGACCGTATTATTATCGTCGTCCTACCAGGAGGAAATTAGTCTACATACGCGAAATGTTTTATCGTGTATGCGTTCCGGGAAATGCTTTATTCCGTGGATGCCTTTTAATCATACTTGCCATGTACACGATGCTAGTGCGTTTCATTTACCGTGAGAAAGGTCGTCTTTGTGTCGCTGTCTTTGAATGCGTGATTTCATGATTGTATTCATGGTCAGTGCATGACTTGACACCGTCAAGGTCTTGGTTCGTGAATGGATGGTAATATGTTGGATATTATGTGATCATCGCATGCCTGACGTGTTTGTCTG
>JAIUZE010047200.1:0-10741 GCA_022085475.1 Heliosperma pusillum | reverse complement strand
TGAAATAATGCTTGAGGCAATAGCCATTCACCTTGAGTAGCTTTCCGTCCCCGTGCCCTTCCACCTCAATTGCTCCATGATTAAACACCTTCTTGACGGTGTAAGGTCCAAACCATCTAGACCTCAACTTACCCGGGAAGAGTTTAAAACGATTTTGGAACACAAGAACTTGATCCCCTTCTTTGAAAACCCGACGGTTTATCATCTCGTCGTGCCATTTCCTTGTTTTCTCCTTGTAAATTGAGGAGTTCTCATATGCATCATGGCGAATTTCCTCAAGTTCTTGCAATTGTAGCTTCCGGTGCATACCGCTCTCATCATGGTTTTGGTTGAATGATTTGATAGCCCAATAGGCTTTGTGCTCAACCTCCACGGGGAGGTGGCAAGCCTTGCCATAGATGAGACGGAATGGGGACATGCCGATGGGGGTCTTAAATGCGGTTCTATATGCCCACAAAGCATCAACTAGCCTCTTGCTCCAATCCTTCCTATCCGGATTCACCGTCTTTTCAAGGATCCCTTTAATCTCACGGTTGGAGAGCTCGGCTTGGCCGTTTGTTTGTGGGTGATAGGCCGTAGAAATCTTATGGTTCACCCCATACCTTTTGAGAAGGCTTCCAATCACCTTATTGCAGAAATGGGTACCTCTATCACTAATTATAGCCCTTGGAAAACCAAAACGGGAAAATATGTTCTCTTGGATGAAGGTTGCTACCACTCTTGCATCATCGGTGCGGGTGGGAATTGCTTCAAGCCATTTTGACACATAATCCACCGCCAAAAGGATGTATAAGTACCCACAAGAGTTAGGAAAGGGGCCCATAAAGTCGATTCCCCATACATCAAAGACTTCACAATAGAGGAAGGGTTGTTGTGGCATCTCGTTCCTTCTTGTCAAGTTCCCCACCCTTTGGCATCGGTCACAAGTCTTCACAAATTTATGAGCATCCTTGAAGAGGCTTGGCCAAAAGAAACCGCATTCAAGCACTTTCCTTGCGGTTCTTTGTGGCCCAAAGTGTCCTCCACATGCATAGTCATGACAATGATGTAGGATGGATGGAATCTCACTTTCGGGCACGCATCTTCTTACAATTTGATCTTGGCAAAATTTCCACAAGTATGGGTCATCCCATATGTAGTACTTTGCCTCGTACTTTACCTTGCTCCTTTGATGGAAAGAAAAATGGTTTGGAAACCGCTTTGTCACCAAATAATTGACCATGGTAGCATACCATGGCTCCTCCACTTGGATAGCATATAGGGACTCATGAGGGAGACCTCCTTCAACCTCATCAAGAGGGCATGATGGTCTTCCTTCAAGGTTTAGCCGGCTTAGATGATCCGCCACCACATTCTTCACCCCTTTCTTGTCCTTTATCTCTACATCGAATTCCCTTAGGAGAAGGATCCACCTCAACAACCTTGGTTTTGCATCCTTCTTTGCCACAAGATATCTAATGGTGGCATGATCGGTGTAGATGATCACCTTTGTGCCCAAGAGATAGGATCGAAATTTCTCTAGGGCATATATCACACCTAGGAACTCCTTCTCCGTTGTAGAGTAGTTCTTTTGGGCGTCATTCAAGAGTGTAGATGCATATTGAATCACATGAGGTCCCTTGTCCCTATTTTGACCCAAAACCACTCCTAATGCGCAGTCACTTGCATCGGTCATGATTTCAAATGGAAGATCCCATTGAGGTGCTTGAATAATTGGTGCGGTGACCAATCTCTCCTTCAAATCATCAAAAGCTTTCCTACAAGAGTCATCAAAGACAAACTCCACTTCCTTGTGCAAAAGCTTACATAGGTGGTAAGCAATCTTTGAAAGTCTTTAATAAATCTCCGGTAGAAACCGGCATGTCCTAGAAATCACCTAATGTCTCGGGTGTTGGATTGATAAGGTAAGGTTTTGATAATGTCAACCTTAGCTTTATCCACCTCAGCCCTCCTTTCCGACACTACATGTCCTAGAACGATGCCACTAGTCACCATGAAATGACATTTTTCGGAGTTTAAGATGAGATGGGACTCTTGGCATCGCTCCAAGACAAGGGTAAGGTGTTTAAGACATGCATCATAAGAGTCTCCATGGACGGTGAAATTGTCCATGAATACTTCTATGATCTTTTCTACAAAGTCGGAGAATATACTTAACATGCACCGTTGGAAGGTTCCCGGTGCATTACATAGACCAAATGGCATTCGGCGATAAGCAAATGTACCGAACGGACATGTGAATGTGGTCTTCACTTGGTCCTCGGGTGCGATTGGGATTTGAAAATATCCCGAGTAACCGTCAAGGAAACAATAGAATGCTTTTTACGCTAGTCTTTCTATTATTTGATCAATAAATGGTAGCGGAAAATGGTCTTTCCAAGTAACCGCATTCAAGTGGCGGTAGTAAATACACACCCTCAAACCGGTTTGTGGTCGAGTGGAGACCAAGTCTCCTTGTGCGTTCTTGACTACCGTCACTCCTCCCTTTTTCGGCACGACTTGAGTTGGGCTAACCCAACGAGAGTCGGAAATAGGGAAGATGATGCCCATTTGTAAAAGTTTAATTACCTCCTCTTGCACTACCTCCGCCATTGGTGGATTGAGCCTCCTTTAGGGTTGTCGGACCGGTTTGACATCTACTTCAAGCCTTATCTTGTGCATGCAAGTCACCGGGCTTATTCCCTTGAGGTCCGCTATGCTCCACCCAAATGTATCTCTATGTTTGTGAAGCAATGCTACCAATTTTCTCTCTTGTTCCTCGTTGAGTGTGCTTGAGATGATAAGAGGTAGGGTGTGGTTGTCCCCTAAGAAGATGTACTTTATATGACTTGGAAGAGTCTTCAACTCGACCTTCGGGGGCTTAACAATTGAAGGAATGGGCTTGTGGAGGAGTATGCTCAAAGCAAAGAGCTCGGCTAGGTCCTCCAGACCAACACGCTGCCAGCGCTTGGGGACGCTGGCAGCGTTGTGGGGCGTTGGCGACGTCGTTGGGCGCTGACAGCGTCCTGCACTGGTGTCCCCTGTTTTCAGCCCCTCGATGATGGTGAGTTCTTCATAAGTGTCTAGTGGCTCTTTTTTATCGAAGTTCATGAGATGTTCCTGCACATCAATCGACCACAACAAACGTAAACCCTCTTCTTCCACATTGTTAGTTAGGGCCATCTCAAGTAGGTCCCTATCACATAACTTGTACATTTGATGTACCAAAGGCTCGAAAATATCTAATAAAAAGCAATATTGAACATCACTAGGGTGTCTCATAGAGTCATAGATATTATAGGTCAATCTCTTTCCCTCGAACTCCATTGTAAAACATCCGTTTGAAACATCAATCTTGGTCTTAGAGGTTTTCATGAATGGCCTACCAAGGAGAAGGGGAGTGGCACTTGAACTAGACTCCATGTCTAAAACATAAAAGTCCGCCGGGAAGACAAGGTTATCTACCTTTACTAGCACGTCCTCTATCAAGCCTTTGGGATAGACACTAGACATATCGGCTAATTGAATAACCACCCTGGTCTTAGACAAAGGTCCTAAGCCTAGGGTCTCATAGATGGATAGGGGCATGGCGTTAATAGAGGCTCCAAGGTCCAACATGGCACGTTTGAAACTTTGCCCTCCAATGGTGCAAGGGATGGTGAACATGCCCGGGTCTCCACATTTCTTTGGTAATTGTTGTTTGAAAATTGCCGAAACATGCTCACTCACCCTAACCCTATGGGTTCCTTTCTTAGGATTTCTCTTAGGTGTACAAAGTTCTTTCAAGAACTTTGAAAGTCCATAGACCTTAATTAGACTCTTCTAATTAATTGCTAAATTACTTGTTAATTTAGTATTTAATGATCTATGTAACATGCATGCAAATATAAAGACATTTATATAAAAGAAGAAATTTCCTACACATTGATATGGAAATTATATGGGCACAACAAGAACTCCTTCTTGTTGTTCTTGAGCTATAAATATGGATGAACACATGAAATCTCCAAACTAGAAGACCTCCTTCAAGTTGCACCAAGATTAACCCAAATAATCTACCCTTATTATTAACTAGATAATAAGATAGATATAATACTACTAATATTATGACTATATTACTACACTAGTAATACTTAGTAAATATTAGTATATGAGAGTTTTAGTGAGAAGAAGAGTTTTAGAGAGAAGTTAAACAAATTGAACAAAAATGAAGTGATAAATGATGAACAACAATTGTCCATCAAGAAGCCAAAATGGCCGGATGATATAGTCCAAATATGGACTATTATTTTGTTCAATTTTTGTCACATGCATTAGAGTGGAGTGTTGTAGTATATATGATGATTATTCTTACTTGTAATGTCACTTTCATAAGTAACTAAATAGTAAAAACAAGAACAAAATCATCACCCTTCTAACTACATACCAACCGGTCCATTATGGCCTAGTTTGGTCCATTTTGATTTTTGATATTTGTCTCACAAATACTTATTGATCATATGGTTAATTATCTTGTATAATTAAGTGTTAATTTGATCATATAACAATTATATGACTCAATTAAATAAATAATATGTACTTAACATTTTAAGTAATATTTTACCATTATATCAATATATAATGGGTCCCACAATGCTTAGTTAATTTATTTTACAACTCCTTGTAAATATAATTAACTAATTACCTCTATCTCAAAACCTCAACTAATTTAGTAATTTAACGATTAATTACTAAGTTAAATCTTATTTAATCGTATTAAAATAAGATATAAATTTATTAGTCAATTATCGCATAATTGAAAAATAAACTTAATCGAATTTGAGTTCTTAACTCAATTTCTAACAATTAACTCTCGTACATATCGAATATATGTAATGTACTAATTAACTGTATCGTATACAAATAATTAGTTACTATTTGGATTTCATCCTTTAGGTGTGACCGAACGGGATCAGTTGATCACCGCCGTCAAACGACAATAACGTCAAACTCTAGTCAGCCAACCGTTATTGATTTACGTTAATCAACTGACTAATCATATATATAGTCAATAAATATCCCCATTATATTCCATAATAAGATTTAGTATGTGGCGCACTATTGCGGAGGACACCTACTCCAAAAACAATCTCCCACTGTCTGACACAAGTGTCGGTCACGAGATTCTCTTTGTATTTTATCACTTCCCACTCAACGCAAGGTGTCTCTTACAGGTCGCACCTTTGCGATTGACAATATCTAGAGTGGTTTTTCTCGATAGGGAGAGTAACTGTCTGACCGGAAAATCTACCATAGATCTCTTTCCGAGCGTGGCCACGCATTTACAGTAACTACTCCTCGAGTGGCCTAAAGATTTTTTTACCCAACGTGGGTGGACAATTCCTGTTGATCCATCTACTCTGTATGATGCAGATCACCATGATCCAGAAGAAGTCCATCGGCCTCCTTTTACGGCACGACCTAGAACATCAACCAAAACCAATCGGAAACTGCATCGACTCAGATAGACGGTCGCCAGTCAAAGAATCGACTTATAGGAATAAGATAGAGACCCTGCCAACGACCCAGGCATCAAATAATTGATTAAGGTTATACAATGTCACTGTCGACAGGGGGGTCATACAGTCTGTCTATGTAAACGACCAGTCATCTCCATGACCCCATGGTGTTGAACCAACCATCGATCGACTTACAATCTAGTCATTTCGAGACGTCACCTCATTGAGAGACTAGGGACAAAATACTAAGTTCGTCCTGTTCACTTGAATTGGGTTCAACCTTTCTTTCAACCAATTCGGAGAAACAAAGTATTAAAATTTAGTCAAACTAAATAAAGGAGTTTTTAATGAAACTCTAACAATGAATGCGATTATCAAATATTTGGAAAAATTGATACGCTATCAATAATTTCATATCTTATAATCTTTAGCAATTCAGGTACATATTTCAATCCCCATTGAAATGACATGACTATCATGTTCAGCCTGCAAAAAGTATGGTTAATGGATCAGCAATACTTGCATCTTTCCATCGTTCTGATTGCTATTTCTCTTTGTCTACGTAATCTCATATTACATAAAACTTTCTGAGTACGTGTCTAGATTTGAATCGAGACTTAGGACTCTTGGCCTAAAGGTAGCTCCCACTGTTTTACCAGTATAATGGGATAGGATATACAGCTATATGAACTATTTCTAGTCCCTCCAATACTGTCGAATCCAAGCTACTTTCATATGCATCATAATATGACGCAATGTACTCCATTTCCGTTGTGAAATCCGCAATGATAAACTGCCTGGAACATTTCCAGCGGATACATGACATTTATATTTTAAAATGTCACTCCTACTTGGAACCTTTCCAATAGTATTTTCTGTTTGGAACTCTTCCAACAGATAAATCTTCTATGAAACACAGCCAGTTTGTGATTTCAAATCACCTTGATTAGTTTGGAAACTGAAGTCTGTGTAACCCTTACACGCAACTCATTTTAAACTCCAAACACATGGAACATATCTTTTAGTCCTTCGCAAGTACTAAGGATGTTCTTTATGGCTATCAAGTGACTCTCACTTGGATTTGATTGCAAATGATTCGTCATACTCAACGCATGCGAAATGTCGGATTGAGTATACATCATAGCGTATATAATTGATCCCGCAGCGGAAGCAAAAGGAATCAATTATGATGTGTTCAACTTCCTTGAACTAGTCAAAGATCTTATCAATATAAGAATTTTGACTAAATGCTAATATTCTTTTAGATTTATCTCCATAAATCCAGATATCTAAAAGATGTATTCTACTTTTCCAAAATCTTCCATCATCTAAAATGATCAATATGTCTCCACATATAAGACTGATGAAAACCATATTACTCCCACTAAACTTCATGTATAAACATAATTCCTCGAGATATCGAGAAATATTTTATGACATGATTGACACATTAATTCCAACTCTTTAGTGCTTACTTAAGACATCCTCTTAAGCTTGCAAATTAACTTAGGATAGTTAGGGTCTACGAACCCACAGGTGAATATAAAATATACTACCTCTTCTAGAATCGTATTCGAGAAGGTGGTTCTTGAGGTCCAATTGACATCATACTATTATGATATGCTCTAATCGTTAAGTATATTCGAATGGATCAAAGAATTAAGGTTGGTGCAAAACTCTTTGCCTACCAAGTTATCTTTGAAAACATTTTAATGTTCATCCATGCAAATTTCGATCTTAAAAATCAATTTACATTGAAAAGGTCGTACTTCTTCAAGTAAAATACAGGTCACATCCTGACATCATGCATGGAGTCCATTACGATAGTACCCCTGCGACTCGAAGCCATATCAAGAAGTTGGGACTAGAAAAAGTCTTTTATAAGTCACGGATTAGAATTCATCACTATTAAGGAGTGATAAAATTCTACCTGCCCTCTTAGGTTCCGAAGAAACTACTACTGAACAAGCAATGAGGAAACTTTTTCCGGACCATATGCTCAGTTTTGTGGCTCTTGAAACATTTTCTCCCACTCTGTCTTATCAAGAAATAATCGTATTTTTTATTGAAAGACAGCATCACGAGTCACAAACGCTTTGTTCTCGTGGTCAATGGGGGATTATTGAGCACTTGTTTCATTCAAATAACTTATAAATTAGGTACGCTACCTACCCATATCGTATATGGAATGACATCAGACTGTTTTAAATGTGTTTTAATATGGTGGGAAAAGAAATAGCAGACAAAAATATTAAGATCCCAAGGTTAGTCAAATGGCTCATTTTGACTTGATAAAGACAAAACCATATCGTATAAGGTTATGTTTCTCTATTCAACAACACCTTATCTTAATAATGTGTGTTAGAGAAGTTAACTTGTGAAACCATTTCACAATATTTTTGGTGAAAATCAAAGTCAATACTTAGATATTTATAGTTACGATTTAGTCGTAAGTCCTTGATCTAATGTTCTAGTGGTTAACTACTTCTCATTGAAGCTCTTTGAACTTTTCAAAGATTTCTCTTAGCACCTCATTAAGTAGAATCAAATATAATATCTACTTAAATCGTCGGTAAATCAAGTGAAGTAATAATTACCATCTCTGGTTGTGTTTGTTATTGGACCACACATATTCTAATGTAATAGGGCCAATAACTCACTAGTTCGGTTTCCTTTTAAATAAAAAGGGCACGAATCATCTTGCCTTGAATACAAGATTCACACGCACCATAAGATTCAAAATCAGATGGTTTAGGGATAGTTGTCAATACTAGCCTATTAATGTGCTACACAATCCAGAATTAAGATTAGATAAGGGTCACCAATTTTGAGCCTTTACAATCTATATGACAAGTAATTACTAGTTTAGGTCAAGAATATAATTACCTTTGATTGGTATGGTTATAACCATGGACCAAGTATAGGCATAAAAAGATACAACGTTTGTTCTATTCACAAAAGTGAAACACTTGTGTCGTACACAAAAGGGGATACTATATTCTTTATTTAGAGGTTATGTACATAATAACGTTTATTAAAGTATACCTCTAAATCCAAAACTAGATTGATCACATTATAACTTTTATATATCTCTATAGAAATAAAACTACAATAGTTATATTTCCCTTGTAGGTCGACATTTAATTATGGTTAGTCGTCACACGAATCATTATTATATGCATTGAATACATTGATGAAACCCATAATGGATATCTAATACCCAAAAATATTTGCATTTAGCAAAATAAATGTCGATCATATAGATATTATGGGTGAAAAATTACACCCTATTTCTAACTCTTTAGAAAACTTTGGGAAGATTCTTTTCTTGTGTCCTACACTGTAAAATAGAATCGTCAAACGTTGGGTTCGACACCTTGCTTGGGTTTTGACTTTACTATTCAAAATAGTCTTGCCTTTTTCCCTTGCCTTGTGTCAAAGTCGAGCCAACCTACTCTTTAACCTCGTCTTAACAATTAAGAATATAAACATCATTCTTAGTGCTCCCACTCACTTTCATGAAACTCTACTTAGACAAGTATATTAGAATTATTGTGAAGACTATTCTTCATTTCATTCATGGTTTTACCTTCAAAAGGATAAACCTTTCATGAAGTGATTACGGTATGTGGTTGTTCACGATTTCAAATAAATCGATTAACCTAGTCATCCCAACTGATTTGGCCTCTTTTGAGGTAAGCCTCGATAAGGAGTATAATGACGACAAACCAAAATACAAATATTTTCTTTTGAGCAAAAATTTGATGTACCATTGTTATAAGAAGGCGTCACAAAATATTCAAAAACGCTTTTGACTAAGTGTGACTTATTCATTTACTCTTCATAAGAGACATTTGCAATGGTGAATATGAGGATCAAAAGATAAAATTCATTTTGTCTTTAGCTACGGTGGTATATTCGGAGATTGCAATCAAAATGCTACCGTATAAAATAATGGAAACCTTTTCCACGATTGAACGGATTTATAAGTTCATAGAAGAAAAATAATTGTCATTGCGCGAATAAAATAAATATCAACGGAAAATAAACATTCATTGCTTATATATAATTTACTTGTAAAAACAATTTTAAACAAGTCACTCATATAATGACCCCTCACGAAATTATATAAGTGATTCCAAGACCCATCTTTAGACAAAAAATAGTCATCGCATGCTACCTTTATCTAAAAATGGTAAGTCAATACTTGACTAATTCTACATTTAGAACTCTTGGTTGACGGATTTCAACTAAATCCATCTCCTAGTCCCAAGATAACGCTTATCTCGTTGAGTCCAATCCAATTTTGGCTTGTGATCGCATCACCCTACTTACCCGAGGTAAAAGGGACCCACGAGCGTGGTAGCCCTAATGAACACGGGGTTCATAGGTGTTACTAATTGGTAAGGCTAAATCTCAATTTTTTAAGTTATGTGAGAGGTCTTGTCAATTTTGTTATTAATTCCCTATAAGCGAACTAAGTCGGTGAATTGTGAATAACGTTGAATTGACAATCACGGTAAATAAAATGCATGTGTGACGATTTTGGCATGAGCGAAAATAAAGCAAGCAACCAAGCAACAATAAAATCCTAGTATGGCCACCTAGCTAATCAAAATTAACTAGATAGGTACAAATTCGGAAACCAACTCCTTGGTCCCTTGCCTCTTCACTTGGAACACCTTCCAAAATGGCACCGTCTTGAGGGAGTCACCGGTCTTCATAAAAATAATTGCAAATATACAAATATACAAATTCCTATTATACATTTATACTATAAAATAAAATTATTAAATTATACAAACCGGCGATACGAGATCGCAATAAAATTACAACCAAAACGTTATTCCCTTACATTACGGGTAATAACGATAAAAATTAACTAGGCCATACTAGGTACAAAATTTGCAGAAATTATTAAATAAATGACATTCATTCATTCAAACATAAATAAAATAAATTGCTGCAAAATTCATGCCAAAATGGTCCTAAGTTCAATTCATGCTCATTGTAGCTCGATTTTTCCGGGATTTATTGATTTTTAACCATTAAAAATCATTATCAACATTTAAATCTCATTTAAATTCAAACTAATTAAATAAACTGATTTAGAACTCAAAATTAGTCACTACTAATTTTGTTGGTCATTAATTAGATCGATTTGATTTCATTTGCTAAATATTACGGTTTAATCATAACAATTATGAAATAAAACCAAAATAAAATATAAACATCATAAAATTTGAAACCAAATTTTTTTTTTT
>JAIUZE010047198.1:0-16435 GCA_022085475.1 Heliosperma pusillum | reverse complement strand
GATTGGAGAGGAAAGGGGGAAGTTTACAAAAGGCTCGGGATGGATTTAGGAGTCTTTGTGCGAGCCGTATGCGGTGAGAGTCGCACGTACGGTAACGAGGGGGGTTCGCGTCTATACGTGTAGTGTGGTGGTTGGGCCTATCCACCCTATTTGTTCCATGATCTATGGGTCTACTGGAGCTACCCATTTCGATCAATTAGCCAAGATTTTGACCGGATACGAAATCACTGGTGTTCGATCTAGTGGTATTTTTATGGGGATTCTTTTTATCGCTGTAGGATTCCTATTCAAGATCACTGCAGTTCCTTTTCGGGCGGCTGTAGGACGGACGGCCGCCTATAAGTGGTAGGGTAGGGTGCGTGGTACCGCTCAGATTGCGGCCAATCTTCCTAACCGCGCGCGGGCCGGGCTTAGAGCGCGTGACACTCATCACTACCTCGTAAGGGCGTTGAGACCATAGCATGTTAAACGAAAGCGCCGCTTTCTCTCTAGTGTTGTCCCACAGCTGCCCGCCTAGAAGAGCCACTCGCTCTGTAGTGTTGTCACACAAGATAAGCACGCCGCCCGCCTGCTGGCCGGGCGAATCGAAGTTCTCTTCCGGTCACCTGCCCCCCCAGTCAAGTGCAAAAAACACAGTAGAATCACGCAATGCACGCTGCTGGTGTGCTTCCTGCCCGCGAGGAAAGAAAGAAGAGCGACAAGGTTCAGATTTTACTGTTTGCAGTATGGAAGCAGATTACCCCAAAAATCCCTGGGAACAATGAAAAAAAGAGATATCTCGGTATCGAAAACTATAGGAGGCTGTATTGGCGAGATCCAACGGTAACCAGCTGCCTAAAAGAAAAACCGCCTGGAAGTCCGAGGACCTTTAGTACTGTACCCTACCCCCGAACCAGCAGCCTTCGCGCCAAGCAAGACCGCCCTTGTCCCTTTCTCCATTCTGCCTTCTTCTTTGCTTGGTTCCAAAACAAAAGAGTCTAAGGCAAAGAAGAAGTGGTTCGTATGCCTACTTTACCTACTTGACGAAAGAGAACGAACTTTGTTTCGTTTCCGGGGGTTATGGATTGGATTCAGTCAGCGTCACGTCATAATAAAAAGGAAGGAGTGACGGTTACCGGCGAACGCTTTCAAAGGCGACCCTCTCGAGGTTCCGGCTGTTTC
Organism: Heliosperma pusillum; assembly: GCA_022085475.1. Lineage (NCBI taxonomy): Eukaryota > Viridiplantae > Streptophyta > Magnoliopsida > Caryophyllales > Caryophyllaceae > Heliosperma > Heliosperma pusillum. The sequence goes on along the minus strand of JAIUZE010047198.1, from coordinate 15,274 downwards.
CTAGATTGAAGTAGCCTTTCGTCGCCTTACCAAAGGAAAGAAGTCACTATCAAAGAACTCACACGACTGAAGTACAAAAGGTGCGCTCCGCCCGATGACGAAGAAATAGGTTTGCGCTTGAATTGAAGTGATGAGGTCGCAAAGAAAAGAGGAAAGTAGGGCTCCTATTGACTAAAGGTTGGTTCTTCGGTTTCCTTTAGAATGAAAGTAGCTTACGCTACCTTACTACTTAACTTTGTTTTATTCAAAGGGCGAACAGCCCCCCCCAACTAGTCGTATGGGGTGGGGTGCTTGTGGTAAGCTGCCTTGGATATCAAGAATTCCTAAAAAAAAAGACAAAGTCCGGTATTTGACGAAGATCTTTCTTCCTATCAATAGATAGGAATGAGTGTTCGATATAGGGGATAGGATCTATCTGCTCTTTTTATTTCTATTTTTTTTTTTAGGAATAAAGAATTCCGGCTCGGCCCGGGAAAGCGCTGGCAACAACAGAAAGGAAGGGGTCCATGTAGCTGCTGCGTCCGCTCCCTTCTTAGTCAATAGAGCAGCAGGTTCGGCATCTACTACAAAAGATAGAATCCACTTCAGATAACCACGCCTCTGCTAGGCAGCGTGTGGAATGCATGAAGGGTGAAGGGGAGCGGACCTTTTTGGATATATAATCCAAGTCGAGAGTGGAGTTACGGGAACAGCCGTCTGATGGAAAACTACTTTCACGTTCGGTTCAGAGAGCACTTTTTTCGTTGAGAATTCTGCGTTCCCTTTCGTGTGAATTACCTAGCGGCGAATTTAAAACTTTTTTGGCCCTATCTATTCCATCTCTCGAGCCCCTAAGAAGACCCCCCTCCCCTTCGGACTCAATATATTTTTTGACTCTATATATGTGGGCACCTGATATCTATGAGGGTTCACCCACCCCGGTTACAGCATTCTTTTCTATTGCGCCTAAAATATCTATTTCTGCTAATATTTTACGTGTTTTTATTTATGGTTCCTATGGAGCTACATTGCAACAAATTTTGTTTTTCTGCAGCATTGCTTCTATGATCTTAGGAGCACTGGCCGCCATGGCCCAAACAAAAGTAAAAAGACTTCTAGCTCATAGTTCAATTGGACATGTAGGTTATATTCGTACTGGTTTCTCATGTGGAACCATAGAAGGAATTCAATCACTACTAATTGGTCTCTTTATTTATGCATCAATGACGATAGATGCATTCGCTATAGTTTCAGCATTACGGCAAACCCGTGTAAAATATATAGCGGATTTGGGCGCTCTAGCCAAAACGAATCCTATTTCGGCTATTACCTTCTCTATTACTATGTTCTCATACGCAGGAATACCCCCGTTAGCCGGCTTTTGTAGTAAATTCTATTTGTTCTTCGCCGCTTTGGGTTGTGGGGCTTACTTCCTAGCCCCAGTGGGAGTAGTGACTAGCGTTATAGGTTGTTGGGCGGCCGGAAGGTTGCCACGAGTAAGTCAGTTTGGGGACCGAAGGCAGTTCTCCGTGCACCGGACACGTAGCTTACCGAATCAGTTGCGACACGGATGGGAATGCATGCTACGAAAGATAGGGTCGAGTCTGATACATCAACCGTCTGTCTACTCAATATCCTTGTACGAGTCCACAATCACTACACGAGATGACCCCTGGTTTGGTTAATTTAAGTTGGCCTTAGGTGTAATAGGACTCCCAGTTACTGCGCACGATCGTATACTGAGGTGCTCCCCGCCGGTTGTTGGAACGACGCGAGCCGGGCCGGGCCTCAATTCTTCAAGAGTTTCAGGGCCCAAAAGTTTAAAAAAAAAAATAGGAGGTTCAAAATTCCCCATCTCATTGAGGGCGGAAAACGAATCGACATCTCGATGTGATACAGCCTTTTTATATTTTTGTTGGGAAAGAACGGCGAAGTCCATCCAACATATTTTATAGAGCCAATGAAGAATAAGAAGAGAGCGAAGCGCATGCGGAACGGACACAGAAAAAATAAGTGTGGAAGAGAAGCAGCCGAGCTCATTCCCTTCGCTTCCTGGGCCCAAAGCAGTGCAGTCTTTCCTGTCCAAATAAAGGATTTGGGGCTTCTCTTGCTACGCTACTTTTTTTTTTTTTTTTAATATGAATAGAAAGATAGATCTATCCGTCTATCCTATCCGATTTTTTTTTATCTAAAAAAGAAGCGATTTCATTCAACGTTTGATTCAAAGAACTGCGCTTAGCCCCCCGCTCATGAAACGGCTTTGCTGCAATGTGGATGGCAGAGGGTCCGTAGTACCCGAAGCACTGGAGTGATCCAGTAGCGGGGAAGGGGCCTAGAAGTGCCTACTACTACACCACACTACACCTGGCTCTACACATTTACAGAGCTAACCCCTGTCCAGTGCCTGGCAGAGCTAAGGTAGCTTGCTTCTACTCTTTATCCCTATCTTCGTCCAGGCTAAAGGGGACTTCCTTTTTCGTCTCGAATTTTGCATCGAACAAATACGGTAAAAGAATCATATTGAAAACGCTCCTAACCCAAGCCCTTCCTTTGTAGAGCCGTGTATTGTAAGTGATCCGAACCTGCCCGGAGCGAGCCTCCCATAGAGGCAAGTGAAGTTGGTGAGCCGTATGATAGGAAACTATCTCCTGCGGTTCGGAGAGGACTCAGCTGTTAGTTAGTACCCTCTTGGTTTCGGAGTGGACCCTTTCACTCTATTTTATTATATACGTTTAGTGAAAAGAATGTTTTTTGATACACCTAGGACATGGATTCTATATGAACCAATGGATCGTAACAAGTCGTTACTACTAGCAATGACTTCCTCTTTCATTACTTCATCCTTTCCATATCCTTCTCCCTTGTTCTCAGTTACTCATCAAATGGCACTCAGTTTATATCTTTAAGTTCGATCATTGACAAGGTTCAAAGAAAGGGTGGGCCATTGATAAAGAATTGATTCCAAACCACAATGCTAGCAGATGGTGGGCCTCCGCTGGCGCTTTTCATTAAAGTGCCGTTCCATTCGATTAGTTAGCTCGTAGTCAGTCTTTACTTAACTTCAAAAGCAAGAAAACGGATGCGCGTTAGCCCTGCTGGAGGCTTTCGCGCAGCTCAATCAATCCCTTGTTTGTTGTAAATCGCCGGTTGGTTCTTAAGTAATGATCCAGAAAGGCATGGGACTTTTGGAAGAAGTAGAGTTTGTTCACAAGGTTGGTTCGTGATATATAGTGCCGGTAAAGAAAGTACTTGGCTTTAGAGCCCTCGTAAGGAAGAAGACAGACTGAATGTGTGAAGCATACAGGGAACTTCTCTCCTCTCTTACTCGAGCCATCAGGCAATGCGGGTCAAGCTGTCCATTTCTCTTACTCTTCCTAGTAGGTGACTAGCTTATTCTAAAAGAAGTCTAGATGAACGTCCAAGAATTATATTCGGGGTAGGATATTCATACGTCCTTCCAGGTAAAGGGCGCAAAAGCAAACCTTTGCTAAAGGAGTCCACTGGAGAGGGAGCTAGAACCTGCATTTGACGGGCCTTGGTTTACTCGCTCTTCCTCTAGTTTTTGCTCTTCTACTGAAGCTTCTGGCTAGTCAGATTTCCTCTTATATTTTTGTTATGGAACGAAGCGGAGCTAAGTGAAGCTATTAGGAAAAAGATCCTATTCTTCCCGGGCATGAATAATGGGGGGGCCTTCTGATACAGAATCCGAGACTCTTGAATCCGTGGGTCTTGCTGCCGCTCTGTTCTCCGGATCTGGAATAAGCCCTGCGCTTGACTGGATCAGCAGTAGATTAGGTAGAGAAGATAGCTGTAAACGACTCCGCTCTTGTTAAGCTGGTCTTTCATCTCTGTGCTATAAATGAGCAATGCCCGGACCTGGGTCCAGGATAGAGAAAGAGAACAGATAGCCACTCAATTGATAGATCTCTTTACGATGATCAAGAGCCCGCCCAACCTGATCTTCCTGTTGAAGTACGGTCGGACGAACCAGAGTTACCAGAGGATCCAGACTTTGATCGAAGATGGCAAGATTGGCATTTGCCAAAGAAAGGAAGTGGAAAGAAGGGTCTCCAAATGCTGACACTGCTACAACCACTGCAGCTCCTTCGTTGAACGAAACTGCTACGGTGAATGCCGCTGTTCCAGCCGTGAAACATGAAGACCGCTACTATTATCACTCCTCAGGGATAGAACTATTGCAGAAGAGACTTGATCAAATCGAGGGTGAGTTTGCTGAGTTCGAACGCCAAGTGTGCTGGCGCGAAGAGCGAGGCATGCCAACAGAGCCAGTCATAGAACGGATCCTGGATCTCGAGAAGGAACAAGAACAGCTCATCCAGCAAGTGAGAAGAGAGGAAGAGCGCTTGAGAAGGGAGGAGTTGCTAAACGAAGATGCTTCGAACCAAGCTCGGTGGGAGCCTACGGTTGGGAATGATAGTTGGAGTCAGTACGATCGTAAAGGTGCTGCTGAGACGGCTGGAGAATTTGATTACGACGGCCCAGCCTACCATACGATAAATGATAGGGCTCCTGTTGATGGTTCGAAGAGCTTAGTTGCAAGACTATGGATCTCCGGGTTTTGTTTGATAATGGGGGAAAGGGACGAAGACTAAGGTTCTGCTTTTCCTTTTGGATGCCCATTGGCGAGTGTCTTAGTAAGCCGTAGACCTTCCATTCTGTATTGCGTAACCATAACCTATGTTGGTCTATCGGGCTCTGCCCTCCTATTCGACGATCCCCCTTCTATCCTCGATGCGAAGATTTCCGCTCCATCGGGAAGGTCTTGTCCCGGCCGCACGTCTCTCGCCTTTCCCAGGAAGAGATGCGCAAGTAAGCTCATTTCATCCAATTACGAACGAGTTACCTTGTTGTCCCCTTTACTTTTAGATTAGAATTATCGAATTCCTCAGCTATCTATCTATGCCTTATAGAATGAAGCCGCGCTTAAGTAGGAGTTTGGGCCTGGCTTTTTGTTGACGTTTTCAAAAGTCTAAAGTCGCAATCAGGTTGCCGGCGTAAATCAGAGACCGTCTTTGTTGGCAGCCTTTGACCAATCGTTCCTTTGGCTCGTTCCGCTAACAACCGGCTCGCTTCACTCGTTCCACGCATTACACCCCATAATAATAAAGGCATTCCAATCGTTCCACCCACGCCTTTCACTTCAGATCGAGAAGGAGCATTTCTACAACGTAGGGAACAAGCAGAGGAAGACGAGGAGGTAGACGAAGCCACTCCTGTTGGTGGGGCTCAAGCTCTTGTTGATGGGGCTCAAGCTCTTGTTGATCGTGGAAAGGGAATAGACTTCTTCTCAAACGAGCGAGCGCCCTGAAAAGAAAGGTGAAGAACGAGTGCAAGACCCCAAAGATAAGATAATAAAGGAACGAGCGCAGGCGCTTGTTGAGTAGGGGAACGAGTGCAATCTTTAGGATAGTATAAGGAACGAGCGCAGGTCCTTTAAGAATATAGGGGCGAGAAGATGTTAGAGAGGAGCGCCCTTAAAATAAGATAGGGACGAAACGAGCCAGTCCTTCTTGTTAGAGAGGATGTTAGAGCCAGGCTAGCGCCCTTAAAAGAGAAGGAAGAAGATGCAGCGAGTGTAGTTAACTTAGCGAGCATCTTATCTCAGGTAACCGCTCTTTGATAGGTGGGGATAGCATTCTAGCACTTAAGCCATAGAGGAAGCCACTGTGCTTGGATGAGACGAAGCCTTTCATGCCCCAACTAACTCCCTTCCCTTGCTTGCTTGCTTACCGGACAAGATTGATTGGAAAAGAAAGGCAAGACTGGACTTCACTCTGCTCCCATATCCATTTTAAAAGCCAGCTGTTAGCCTTCAAATGAAGCAAATCCGGCGGATATAGCCGAAGCGGTTGTTGGAGAACGGACAAGACGCACCTTAGAAAAGACGCCCCAAGTTTCCTTCTACTAGAACTCTGATTGTGATGCCAAAGAAAAGGACTTCAACCTGCTCTCCTTTCTTTGCTGCCCAGCTTTTCAGTCTAAGCGTACTCCCCAACAGGCTCAGAGAAGAGATTAGGGCTTTCCTCGGCCATTGCTCTTATTTTATTTGAAGCCCCTTCCTCTCGCTACATCAACAGCTGGCTCGTAACACACCTTCCTCTCGCTCCGACCCCTCATACTATAAGCGGGGAATCATCAACCCGATCCAGTCTTCTTTCTAGGGATTGGTTCTGTTCACTCCACTCGATCAATCTCTCAGTCATCTTGGGCAATCAGGAACCGATGCGACCAATCAATTTAAAAAGATAAAATGAAATTTCAGAAACAGGAGAGAAGAATAAGAATTAGTTTATTTTAGCCAATTGTTAGTTATATTTGAAATGTAGTGCCTGTTCTGTAAGCTCTCTTATAGGATCTCCCTTATATATATTTTTTAATAAATAAAATATATATAATTGGATTTGGATAAAGGGTTGTTTCGTCGATAGCATTATCTGATGTGGGATGCGTAGTAGCTGTTGTCACAGTAGGGGTCCCTAAGGCGGGAATTGTCCTAAAGTAGCCATAGCGTTGATTGCTCTCCTTGTTCTATTGTATGGGCGAATTATCTTAACGAAATCTTTTTTGCCCTCGTGTGAGGGTTGTCATAACTTGTGTCTATCCGCTGTTAAATGACTTCACTTAATAGAGTCCTAAGGGTAGTCTCTTTGAGAAGGGGCCGTATTAGTTTTGATTAGCTGTCCCGGGGAGCAGAAGAAATAGAAAAAGTAATATTGCCCTCTTCCGAGTCTCCTTTTAGGTCAATAGAAAGAAAGACCTGCCTTAAGATATAATCGTGGTACTTCTGGTTCAATATTAGCCTTTTTTAGCAGTTGGGAATCTCAGTTAATGAGCCTGCCCCCTTTCATTCGTTAGTTATTCCAGCAGAGACTAGCCAATAGGCCTTTCTATTTCCACCCTTGTTATTAGAGTTATTAGACGAAATCCTCAAGCAAGGAAGAGTCTTCTTTCACCAAGTGGGATGAAAGTAAAGAAGAAGGTAAGCTTCTTCTATCGGTTTTTTTCGGACAGCAACTTTATAGCTTCCTCCGCACCACTAAGAGTCTCAGTTACTCGAGAAATACTTATTTTTATTCCAGTTCAGAAGACCGGGAAAACCTCTCCGCGAATGTCTAGCCTCCCTATAACTATATAATTTCTTAATATAAGAAAGGAAAGTCGAATCCAAGGGGCATATCTTTACTAGGTTATGATTCGCATCTCGAAAGAAATGCATTGATAAAGGATCTCACCTTACTCGTTAAAGTCAGAAAGTAAGCAAGTAAACCCTCAAAAGATGTGCACAAGAGCTAAGCCTACTTCCCTAGCGACTTTCCTTACTGATTCTGACTACTGTCTTGCTCGGACTGACTGCACTGACTGGAATGAAGATCTCCTTCGTTTTCTTTGCTACCGTTTTAACACTCAGAAATAAAAGAAAATAAAAGTCACTAAGACAAGAGCTAAGTAAGCAAGCAAGAAGGAGAGGCTAGAAAAAAAAGGCAAGGGGCTCCCCATCTCTAGGAGGATTGTGTCCAGGATCTGGTAATCTAAGCTTTGCTTCTTCTGGTCGGCTCGTATTAGCCTGTGCTTTATTACAGCTATCGCTATCTCGTTCTTTTAGTCTTTTTAACGGTACTTGAATCTTAAGTCGCGGTCATGTCTTGCCCTCCTCTAGTATAGTGACCGCTTTCATGTTTTCCCCGAATTTAATCACTTCCAGACTCAAGTGCCTCTTCATCCATCTTAATTCCAAAGGCGAACATCTCCTGCCCTTCACCCTTCATGAACTGCTATGGTTTACAGTCAATAGTTCTTAACCAACTCTTTCTCGCCGAGCTTTCAAAAGTTTTAAGAGAGAATAGCCCCAGGATAATTAGCTGGCTCGAAGAGTTAGAAATTGGACTCGGACTTTCTTTCTTCTCCTGCGGAGCTCTGAGAAAGTCACCGGTGGCAGGTTAGGACAGTTCTCTTGCTGCTGATTTGGCCCTGCGCTGATTCAGGAGCTTCTTCTTTAGTCTAGGTTATGAAAAAAGAAAGGGATTCGTTCACTAGCTGGTCATATAGTCCAAACAATCCTTAGTCGCATTCTGTAACATCCTACTCTAACGTTTCCTCTCCCGTTGTTGAAGGTCTTAGTAAGTCCGCTTACCCAGTACCCGAATCTAGCCTTGTCTATGTCTATCGAATCGGTTAACTGATCCCACTTCGACAGAAGGACGGACGGCAGGACCAAGACAGCACTTCCAAGAAAGCATATGGTAACAAGGTGAGTGAAGGGCATGTAGAATATAGGGCGCGAGCCACTAGTTTCAAGAATTGTTTCAAATGGAAAGGTGCTCTTTAGAGTAGAGGCTAATGCTGGATCCCCTAATACCTAGGTAATTTGCTGCGATATCACATGATATTTCCGTTACTTTTGTATCTACTTTATGCGATTCACGTAACAAAAGTCATAACAAACGGCATAATATAAGTTACGCGAAGAAAGTAGACGTAGAAAGTAGACGTTAAGTTAAAGTGTTAAAGTAATGGCAGTAATAGCATAGTATAGTAAAGTAGACGTCCAAGTAATGGCAGTAATATATTTACAGATTACGGATTCTAGAATAGAATACTACTTGAGTTGAGGGAAGAATGCTTGGTCAGTACCTTCCCCTATTTATTGTGTGTGAGAATGAGAACGGGAATGCTAATCCCTAATCTTAATGTCGGTCTTAGGACTGAAGTCGGATAGAAGGTCAGTGTCCAATTCAAGTTAATCCCGTCTTATAGGTTCTCGTAATCCAATCAAATCCTGCCCTTGCATGCATGGTTTGGCTCTAAAGTAATGGCAACCATCTCCCATACTAGGACTATAGGGGAAGGCAGATCTTGTCCCGACCTCACGAGCGAGCTTCTCAAACTAAGGCTTTCAACCCCATCTCAATCATCTAAACCTAAAGGGTAAAGGGGGCTTGCCACGTACGTTACGTTATACTGTGTAGTAGGTCTTCTTTGGGGCTTACGTAGAACAAAAGCCTCTCAATCAAAGGCTAGCATCTAGACCAGCTGAAGTGAAGCACGAGAAGGAACTTTCCTCACGAAATAGGAACTAGACCCTGATCTAAGATAGGAATCAGTGGTAGATCGTCTCCCGCTCCCGAATCCCGCCAGGCAGAGGAAAGGCTAGACCCTGATCTAAGATAAGAATGCAAGCCGTATTGTCGCTCGCTAATATGAAATGGTCACCCGTAACTTGAGCTTAAACTCACTCTCCTTTTGAGACCTTACCTTACCCTCGGAAACAGAAAGGAAGGTATAGCTGGCTCGTCGACCAGAAGTAAAGGAAGCGGGCGCCCTCTTCCCTGTTATTTGTTATATATAGAAGACTCAAGTGGCTGAATGCACCCCTGGAAGCGCGTGATCTCAATCGCCGGCATTTCAACAAAAGAAAGAAAGTGAAGGTTAAAGGGCAAACGACGAGATTTCTAATCGTAAGAATTCATTTTTGGACACCAAAGTCAGCTTTTGCGGTTGCAGTGTACTTCACCCCTCTCACTACTTGTTTTGCTTTCTAGTGCTCTAGCTTTATAACTTGCTTTATAATTCAACGCCCCATCATCTATTTACTTAGCTGACAATCGTATAGAGCGTGATACCAGCCCTCTAATGGGATTTAGGAAGCCTCTCCCTATAATAAACTATATGTAGCGCTTTAGCTTTTGCGCTTTACAAAGAAGGAGCTAAGCTAGGGCGGTTATGCTTCCAATCTGCTAAGAGCATGTCCTCTTCTGAAAAGGTGATGCCTTTAATTAAAGATTTAATTGAATTTTAATAAGGGGTAAGGGGTTGGGTTGGCCCGAAATGAGACTCCTGACTTTGAAGCCCGGGCTATCGGTTGAGCCAATAAATATCCTTACTTAGATAAGTAATTAACTTAAGCTGCAGCAGAATGAATCGAAGTAGGGGCTTTTGATGGGTTACCAGTACCAGTAAATGTTAATGGGTATAAGTCTCCAACCCTTAATATATAATAATCAGGGGCCAGCCTTCTCTGGTGAGTAGGTGTAAACAACCTCGACCGTTGATATTGTTATTGGTTACATCTCTACCATTGTTATGTTATTAATGGAGGATACTTCCCCCTTTCCGGAGGTAATGAATGCTCGACGCCAGGCCAAAACAAAAACAGAAGGGATCGTTTCATTTCAAATCAACAAAAGGAAGAAAAAGGTGAACCATCTACTCCTACTGGAATAGGTGAACCGGCTAGTCCACAATAGAATAGGGAGGCAGGTGCCGAACAGGATGAAGAGTCATACCAGGACGAAGAGTCATACCGGGATGAAGAGTCATACGAAGTATTTCTAGATAAAGATTAAACAAAATCAACAGAAGCCGGGGCTGAGCCAGATGATGCAGAGGAATCGGATGCGGATGCAGAAGCCGATGAAGTTTTAGCGGAAGCTGATCCTGGAAAGAGAAAGAAAGGTCTATTATTTATATACCTTTAATCTGACTCTTAATCTTATAGATGGGGACCTTCCCGACCTTGGTATGGTACCACGGCAGGCAGTGGACTACATAAAGCAACGAGTGTAACGAGTAGGTTAGCGTTAGCGCGTTAGCGAAGGAAGCTACTCCCATTTAAATTAAAAAGTTAAGGAGATAAGTTTACTTCTTTTTTACAAGAACTATAACAAGAAAAAGCAGCCATACGCCAGGAAAAAGCAACCATACGCCAGGACGGACCACCTGGAGAAAGGTGAACCATCTAGTCCAGTAAGATTTGAACCATCTAGCTAGTCCCTAGTCCACAATAGACCACAATAGAAAGCGCAGGAGGGGAAAGGCTATCCTCTTCCTAAAGGTTGGTATAAGATCTGTACTATAGGGATTGTGGCAGCCCTCTTTGCTATAGGTATAGCACCCAATATAGATTGATAATAAGAAATCTACGGGCATGCACTCTCTTTCTCACTACTCTTCTATGAATCTAATAGGTGATTATCATCCTTATATTATAAATGAAACCTAAAATTAAATTTAAATCTTGAACAACAACAACAATCATTGTTATCTCATCATTAGTGATGAATAGCAAATTCACCGTTAATTTGAGAGCGGAGAGCTTTCCAGCTGCCCTTATGGGCAAGTAAACACTCATCATTAACGTATACCATGCGACAATATTCATTATATCGAGTTATTAGTTTCTCTATGATTTTCGTCCATCCCTGTTTGTTTTTCATCTCCGATTGAGGAATTTCCCATTTCAAGCACATTCGAAGGAAGTCTTCGGGTATTTTAATCATATTAAATATAGTTCCATCCCCTTGAACTACTTGATTAACGAAATCATAAGCTTTCATATTAAATATAATCTCATTAGATTGAGATAGTATTTTATCGAAATTATTATTTTTTTTTGCTGTTGCTATAGCAGGTTTTATCAAATTGATATATATAAAGCTGTTTATGAGCAAGATTGGAGGCTCCATATTCTTAAATACCGAGCAGTATATTTTTGGTCATTTTTGACAAGATGCTGTATTAGATATGAAGTTATCGTGGACCGTGTAAATTGGAATATCATTCTGAAGTGCTATGTTGGCGACATCCATAGCTATTTGCGCGTCTTTTTGATGAATGAAGTTCACGAATGTGGAGGTGCGACTTTTCCTCTTATCCCGCACATCAGAGGGAAATGAGAGTGTGACACTACGATGCTTCCGCTTTATTTTGTCGAATACTTTAACCGAGCATGATTCCATCTTCTTATAATCTTGATTAGTATCTAAATATTGCGTCTTATACACGACGCCTCGTTCATGGGAGGCGCAAACCCTGCCTACCAGGCCAATCAGATCCATAAAGATGTTAATTTGACTCTATTTTTCTTGCCAAAAAGCGAAGCATAGTTTAGCAGTTAATACACATTCTTTGGGTAAGAGATCCTTACCTAGCATAAAGAGAAGATCCTTAATAGTGCTGTTTATTGTTTTGCCATAAATAATGGGCATAAAAATCTTCTTAACTACACTTCTTGTTAAGAGACCCTCTAGAGACTGATAGAGCTGGGCATTTAAAGATTGAGTTTTGATGTATTCCAAACACTCCGTTCTAAAGATAGAATATATATCTTGAATCCCCATACCTTTATCCATAATAAGATTAGTTCTTATCGCCAGAGTCTCATCAAGTAGGAAATAAGACATTATTTGATAAGCGCTAGCGCTAGCATCCTTAGTTATAGGAACTGATTGATAGATTTCCTCTAATGATATCTTCATTATAGATGGACTCTCTGGCAGTTTCAATGCTAGCAATAAAGATACATTTGCTATAAACTGGAAAGGCCGTTTAGCCTTTTTCGCTCCCTTAATCAAATCTGGAATAGGATTAACTTGACCCTCAACCTCTAATAGTGCATTACACAAAGATGTTGCACCCTTATTTTCATCGGTCCATTTTTGATAATGGAATGCTGTAGCGATTAGATATCGCGAATATAATTCCTTAGAAGGAATAAGAGGCTCTTTATTATCAATAAGAAGTAGACTTCTTGCAAAATCCCGCTCGTGGAAGTGAAAGATGCCACTTCGGTATACCCGACCTCTGAAGTCTAGAAATGCGGGATAATAGATCGAATACCCATCGTAGGCCTTTGCTAACTGAATAACGGTTTGTTCGTATTGGGATCTCTGCATATTAGTCGATAAGATAGTAACCAGCTCGCTATATCCATATGACGAACGAAGAGCAAGATTCTCAGGACGGTTATACACCTCTCTAAGGAAGTCGCAGGCTTCGCTCAGCTTAAGATCTGATAGAAAGTTCGGCATCAATAAGCAGGCACTTTCGAAGTCTTCTTTATAATTAATTAAATTATTAAGGTGTACACTATTTATTCTAAATGCTTGAGCCTGTAAGCCATTGATAGCCTCACAAACCATAGAAGCCCTCTCTTTTCCGAAGGAAAGATACCTTCCTTTATCGTTTTTATATACTATTATATTGGAGAAAGATATGTAAAAGCTTGCCTTATCAGGCGAACTCATCGTCCGATAATTGCTGAATATTTCACCTGTAGGGTTGCTTAAATAGCCTCCATATATATCTGATATACGTAAACTCCTGTTTGAGTTCGGCTGATGGACAGTCCAATCCAATGGGGGAGAGATCATAGGTAAGCTTAACTTAATAGGTAGTAAGGAGGTATTAAAGGTGCATTCAGCGTAATTATACTTCTCTCTATAAAAAGATTGACCCTTTTTAGAAATACGCTTACCCGGTTCACCAGAATGACTTGAGGCTATCTCATCAACATTACGTTGGGTAATAACCAAGAGGTTTCGATTAACTAAAAATTCCACTAAAGCAGTACCGAATGGATATGGTATACTTCTACTTCTAACCCTGGTAGAAGAAGGAATGATATCAGAAGAATCATTATTCTGTAATAACCTTATGTGCTGTCTTACACTGCTTTCTATCCGATCAATCAAACTAGACAGACTAACAAGATTCTCCATATTAAATAGGTAGCTAAGCGTGTGAACTAGTAGGCACTCTAGTGTGTGCTCACCAAACTCTTCCAAGGATTTTCTATCAAAGAAATCAAGGATTGATTGTACCTTATCCTTATCCTTATCAATATCCACCATACCCAATTTCACCATTTTAAATGTCTTTGACACATTATTGTTAAGGGTTACCATCCTTCCGACATCATCATATTTGAACTTACCACGAAGGTATTCTTTAGCGCTTGGCATATCACTTTTGGTAAGCATAGACATGATGTTAGGGCATGTTTTAAAGATATTACTTTCAGAGAAATTCATAGTCAAATCTTCTATTTCCATTTGAATTTTTTTTTAATTTGGTAGGATCTTTTTCATTCTTATTATCCTCTAAGAGTTTATAAACCCTATCCTTATATTCCCTCACAAATGAAGAGTCTTGGCACAAGACAAGCCTATATATATTATATATGGACGGTGCTGGCATTAGAAAGGGGTTTGGAGGGTCATCGGAAATGGTACCAGTACGAAGGTGAACGGGCTTAGCTTATTGTCCGATTTGAGATCCCATGGGAATCTTTCTTCTCTTTCGCGTGCTAACTCATCAATTCTTTCGCTCCTTTCTTTCCTGGCAAGTCGAGACTACCCTCTTTCTTACCTTAGGTAAGTCACTTTCTTTAGTAAGCGCAGCTAGCTCGTTAGTTCCGTTGATCCTAGCCCGATGAAGCAAGAAATTAATTTGATTTATACTCATGCGATTAACTCAAATTCTTTCTTTTGTAATCGTAATAAAAGAGATCATGGCATTCTGAAAAGGAATCAAGATATTATATCAGATCATCTTCACCAAGCCAAGAAATTACCCTCTTCTAAGTCAGAGTTATCCCATCCCCAAAAGAGAAAGCCAGCAACTGCCTAGTATTCTTCGTTAGTAAAGTCAGGTCGAGCTTTTCAATTCCCTCTCCCTTATTTATGGTAAAGGATTCATCCCTTTCCCTTTTCCCTTTGTTATTTTTTTTATAAGAATTACTAAATTTAAAAAGATAAAATGAAATTTCAGAAACAGGAGAGAAGAATAAGAATTAGTTTATTTTAGCCAATTGTTAGTTATATTTGAAATGTAGTGCCTGTTCTGTAAGCTCTCTTATAGGATCTCCCTTATATATATTTTTTAATAAATAAAATATATATAATTGGATTTGGATAAAGGGTTGTTTCGTCGATAGCATTAGCTGATGTGGGATGCGTAGTAGCTGTTGTCACAGTAGGGGTCCCTAAGGCGGGAATTGTCCTAAAGTAGCCATAGCGTGGATTGCTCTCCTTGTTCTATTGTATGGGCGAATTATCTTAACGAAATCTTTTTTGCCCTCGTGTGAGGGTTGTCATAACTTGTGTCTATCCGCTGTTAAATGACTTCACTTAATAGAGTCCTAAGGGTAGTCTCTTTGAGAAGGGGCCGTATTAGTTTTGATTAGCTGTCCCGGGGAGCAGAAGAAATAGAAAAAGTAATATTGCCCTCTTCCGAGTCTCCTTTTAGGTCAATAGAAAGAAAGACCTGCCTTAAGATATAATCGTGGTACTTCTGGTTCAATATTAGCCTTTTTTAGCAGTTGGGAATCTCAGTTAATGAGCCTGCCCCCTTTCATTCGTTAGTTATTCCAGCAGAGACTAGCCAATAGGCCTTTCTATTTCCACCCTTGTTATTAGAGTTATTAGACGAAATCCTCAATCAAGGAAGAGTCTTCTTTCACCAAGTGGGATGAAAGTAAAGAAGAAGGTAAGCTTCT
>JAIUZE010047197.1:0-21742 GCA_022085475.1 Heliosperma pusillum | reverse complement strand
TTCTCCATCTATATCCAATCCCAACGAGAATAGAAGCGAGTCGCTTCCGGTTTGGCCTGTAATCGTAGTCTTTTAGCTTATGTAGTGGTCGGCCTTCCTACACGCACGCGTTCGCAAGTACAACTTGCCTTGGTTCGGGACGAAGCCAAGCCGATACATACGATAGGCGAAGGAAAGACCCCCATTTCATAGCGCCTGGAGAAGGCAAGTTTGATCGAGGATTGGAGAGGAAAGGTGGAAGTTTACAAAAGGCTCGGGATGGATTTAGGAGTCTTTGTGCGAGCCGTATGCGGTGAGAGTCGCACGTACGGTAACGAGGGGGGTTCGCGTCTATACGTGTAGTGTGGTGGTTGGGCCTATCCACCCTATTTGTTCCATGATCTATGGGTCTACTGGAGCTACCCATTTCGATCAATTAGCCAAGATTTTGACCGGATACGAAATCACTGGTGTTCGATCTAGTGGTATTTTTATGGGGATTCTTTTTATCGCTGTAGGATTCCTATTCAAGATCACTGCAGTTCCTTTTCGGGCGGCTGTAGGACGGACGGCCGCCTATAAGTGGTAGGGTAGGGTGCGTGGTACCGCTCAGATTGCGGCCAATCTTCCTAACCGCGCGCGGGCCGGGCTTAGAGCGCGTGAAACTCATCACTACCTCGTAAGGGCGTTGAGACCATAGCATGTTAAACGAAAGCGCCGCTTTCTCTCTAGTGTTGTCACACAGCTGCCCGCCTAGAAGAGCCACTCGCTCTGTAGTGTTGTCACACAAGATAAGCACGCCGCCCGCCTGCTGGCCGGGCGACTCGAAGTTCTCTTCCGGTCAACTGCCCCCCCAGTCAAGTGCAAAAAACACAGTAGAATCACGCAATGCACGCTGCTGGTGTGCTTCCTGCCCGCGAGGAAAGAAAGAAGAGCGACAAGGTTCAGATTTTACTGTTTGCAGTATGGAAGCAGATTACCCCAAAAATCCCTGGGAACAATGAAAAAAAGAGATATCTCGGTATCGAAAACTATAGGAGGCTGTATTGGCGAGATCCAACGGTAACCAGCTGCCTAAAAGAAAAACCGCCTGGAAGTCCGAGGACCTTTAGTACTGTACCCTACCCCCGAACCAGCAGCCTTCGCGCCAAGCAAGACCGCCCTTGTCCCTTTCTCCATTCTGCCTTCTTCTTTGCTTTGTTCCAAAACAAAAGAGTCTAAGGCAAAGAAGAAGTGGTTCGTATGCCTACTTTACCTACTTGACGAAAGAGAACGAACTTTGTTTCGTTTCCGGGGGTTATGGATTGGATTCAGTCAGCGTCACGTCATAATAAAAAGGAAGGAGTGACGGTTACCGGCGAACGCTTTCAAAGGCGACCCTCTCGAGGTTCCGGCTGTTTCCTAGATTGAAGTAGCCTTTCGTCGCCTTACCAAAGGAAAGAAGTCACTATCAAAGAACTCACACGACTGAAGTACAAAAGGTGCGCTCCGCCCGATGACTAAGAAATAGGTTTGCGCTTGAAGTGAAGTGATGAGGTCGCAAAGAAAAGAGGAAAGTAGGGCTCCTATTGACTAAAGGTTGGTTCTTCGGTTTCCTTTAGAATGAAAGTAGCTTACGCTACCTTACTACTTAACTTTGTTTTATTCACAGGGCGAACAGCCCCCCCCAACTAGTCGTATGGGGTGGGGTGCTTGTGGTAAGCTGCCTTGGATATCAAGAATTCCTAAAAAAAAGACAAAGTCCGGTATTTGACGAAGATCTTTCTTCCTATCAATAGATAGGAATGAGTGTTCGATATAGGGGATAGGATCTATCTGCTCTTTTTATTTCTATTTTTTTTTTTAGGAATAAAGAATTCCGGCTCGGCCCGGGAAAGCGCTGGCAACAACAGAAAGGAAGGGGTCCATGTAGCTGCTGCGTCCGCTCCCTTCTTAGTCAATAGAGCAGCAGGTTCGGCATCTACTACAAAAGATAGAATCCACTTCAGATAACCACGCCTCTGCTAGGCAGCGTGTGGAATGCATGAAGGGTGAAGGGGAGCGGACCTTTTTGGATATATAATCCAAGTCGAGAGTGGAGTTACGGGAACAGCCGTCTGATGGAAAACTACTTTCACGTTCGGTTCAGAGAGCACTTTTTTCGTTGAGAATTCTGCGTTCCCTTTCGTGTGAATTACCTAGCGGCGAATTTAAAACTTTTTTGGCCCTATCTATTCCATCTCTCGAGCCCCGAAGAAGACCCCCCTCCCCTTCGGACTCAATATCTTTTTTGACTCTATATATTTGGGCACCTGATATCTATGAGGGTTCACCCACCCCGGTTACAGCATTCTTTTCTATTGCGCCTAAAATATCTATTTCTGCTAATATTTTACGTGTTTTTATTTATGGTTCCTATGGAGCTACATTGCCACAAATTTTGTTTTTCTGCAGCATTGCTTCTATGATCTTAGGAGCACTGGCCGCCATGGCCCAAACAAAAGTAAAAAGACTTCTAGCTCATAGTTCAATTGGACATGGAGGTTATATTCGTACTGGTTTCTCATGTGGAACCATAGAAGGAATTCAATCACTACTAATTGGTCTCTTTATTTATGCATCAATGACGATAGATGCATTCGCTATAGTTTCAGCATTACGGCAAACCCGTGTAAAATATATAGCGGATTTGGGCGCTCTAGCCAAAACGAATCCTATTTCGGCTATTACCTTCTCTATTACTATGTTCTCATACGCAGGAATACCCCCGTTAGCCGGCTTTTGTAGTAAATTCTATTTGTTCTTCGCCGCTTTGGGTTGTGGGGCTTACTTCCTAGCCCCAGTGGGAGTAGTGACTAGCGTTATAGGTTGTTGGGCGGCCGGAAGGTTGCCACGAGTAAGTCAGTTTGGGGACCGAAGGCAGTTCTCCGTGCACCGGACACGTAGCTTACCGAATCAGTTGCGACACGGATGGGAATGCATGCTACGAAAGATAGGGTCGAGTCTGATACATCAACCGTCTGTCTACTCAATATCCTTGTACGAGTCCACAATCACTACACGAGATGAACCCTGGTTTGGTTAATTTAAGTTGGCCTTAGGTGTAATCGGACTCCCAGTTACTGCGCACGATCGTATACTGAGGTGCTCCCCGCCGGTTGTTGGAACGACGCGAGCCGGGCCGGGCCTCAATTCTTCAAGAGTTTCAGGGCCAAAAAGTTTAAAAAAAAAAATAGGAGGTTCAAAATTCCCCATCTCATTGAGGGCGGAAAACGAATCGACATCTCGATGTGATACAGCCTTTTTATATTTTTGTTGGGAAATAACGGCGAAGTCCATCCAACATATTTTATAGAGCCAATGAAGAATAAGAAGAGAGCGAAGCGCATGCGGAACGGACACAGAAAAAATAAGTGTGGAAGAGAAGCAGCCGAGCTCATTCCCTTCGCCTCCTGGGCCCAAAGCAGTGCAGTCTTTCCTGTCCAAATAAAGGATTTGGGGCTTCTCTTGCTACGCTACTTTTTTTTTTTTTTTTAATATGAATAGAAAGATAGATCTATCCGTCTATCCTATCCGATTTTTTTTTATCTAAAAAAGAAGCGATTTCATTCAACGTTTGATTCAAAGAACTGCGCTTAGCCCCCCGCTCATGAAACGGCTTTGCTGCAATGTGGATGGCAGAGGGTCCGTAGTACCCGAAGCACTGGAGTGATCCAGTAGCGGGGAAGGGGCCTAGAAGTGCCTACTACTACACCACACTACACCTGGCTCTACACATTTACAGAGCTAACCCCTGTCCAGTGCCTGGCAGAGCTAAGGTAGCTTGCTTCTACTCTTTATCCCTATCTTCGTCCAGGCTAAAGGGGACTTCCTTTTTCGTCTCGAATTTTGCATCGAACAAATACGGTAAAAGAATCATATTGAAAACGCTCCTAACCCCAGCCCTTCCTTTGTAGAGCCGTGTATTGTAAGTGATCCGAACCTGCCCGGAGCGAGCCTCCCATAGAGGCAAGTGAAGTTGGTGAGCCGTATGATAGGAAACTATCTCCTGCGGTTCGGAGAGGACTCAGCTGTTAGTTAGTACCCTCTTGGTTTCGGAGTGGACCCTTTCACTCTATTTTATTATATACGTTTAGTGAAAAGAATGTTTTTTGATACACCTAGGACATGGATTCTATATGAACCAATGGATCGTAACAAGTCGTTACTACTAGCAATGACTTCCTCTTTCATTACTTCATCCTTTCCATATCCTTCTCCCTTGTTCTCAGTTACTCATCAAATGGCACTCAGTTTATATCTTTAAGTTCGATCATTGACAAGGTTCAAAGAAAGGGTGGGCCATTGATAAAGAATTGATTCCAAACCACAATGCTAGCAGATGGTGGGCCTCCGCTGGCGCTTTTCATTAAAGTGCCGTTCCATTCGATTAGTTAGCTCGTAGTCAGTCTTTACTTAACTTCAAAAGCAAGAAAACGGATGCGCGTTAGCCCTGCTGGAGGCTTTCGCGCAGCTCAATCAATCCCTTGTTTGTTGTAAATCGCCGGTTGGTTCTTAAGTAATGATCCAGAAAGGCATGGGACTTTTGGAAGAAGTAGAGTGTGTTCACAAGGTTGGTTCGTGATATATAGTGCCGGTAAAGAAAGTACTTGGCTTTAGAGCCCTCGTAAGGAAGAAGACAGACTGAATGTGTGAAGCATACAGGGCACTTCTCTCCTCTCTTACTCGAGCCATCAGGCAATGCGGGTCAAGCTGTCCATTTCTCTTACTCTTCCTAGTAGGTGACTAGCTTATTCTAAAAGAAGTCTAGATGAACGTCCAAGAATTATATTCGGGGTAGGATATTCATACGTCCTTCCAGGTAAAGGGCGCAAAAGCAAACCTTTGCTAAAGGAGTCCACTGGAGAGGGAGCTAGAACCTGCATTTGACGGGCCTTGGTTTACTCGCTCTTCCTCTAGTTTTTGCTCTTCTACTGAAGCTTCTGGCTAGTCAGATTTCCTCTTATATTTTTGTTATGGAACGAAGCGGAGCTAAGTGAAGCTATTAGGAAAAAGATCCTATTCTTCCCGGGCATGAATAATGGGGGGGCCTTCTGATACAGAATCCGAGACTCTTGAATCCGTGGGTCTTGCTGCCGCTCTGTTCTCCGGATCTGGAATAAGCCCTGCGCTTGACTGGATCAGCAGTAGATTAGGTAGAGAAGATAGCTGTAAACGACTCCGCTCTTGTTAAGCTGGTATTTCATCTCTGTGCTATAAATGAGCAATGCCCGGACCTGGGTCCAGGATAGAGAAAGAGAACAGATAGCCACTCAATTGATAGATCTCTTTACGATGATCAAGAGCCCGCCCAACCTGATCTTCCTGTTGAAGTACGGTCGGACGAACCAGCGTTACCAGAGGATCCAGACTTTGATCGAAGATGGCAAGATTGGCATTTGCCAAAGAAAGGAAGTGGAAAGAAGGGTCTCCAAATGCTGACACTGCTACAACCACTGCAGCTCCTTCGTTGAACGAAACTGCTACGGTGAATGCCGCGGTTCCAGCCGTGAAACATGAAGACCGCTACTATTATCACTCCTCAGGGATAGAACTATTGCAGAAGAGACTTGATCAAATCGAGGGTGAGTTTGCTGAGTTCGAACGCCAAGTGTGCTGGCGCGAAGAGCGAGGCATGCCAACAGAGCCAGTCATAGAACGGATCCTGGATCTCGAGAAGGAACAAGAACAGCTCATCCAGCAAGTGAGAAGAGAGGAAGAGCGCTTGAGAAGGGAGGAGTTGCTAAACGAAGATGCTTCGAACCAAGCTCGGTGGGAGCCTACGGTTGGGAATGATAGTTGGAGTCAGTACGATCGTAAAGGTGCTGCTGAGACGGCTGGAGAATTTGATTACGACGGCCCAGCCTACCATACGATAAATGATAGGGCTCCTGTTGATGGTTCGAAGAGCTTAGTTGCAAGACTATGGATCTCCGGGTTTTGTTTGATAATGGGGGAAAGGGACGAAGACTAAGGTTCTGCTTTTCCTTTTGGATGCCCATTGGCGAGTGTCTTAGTAAGCCGTAGACCTTCCATTCTGTATTGCGTAACCATAACCTATGTTGGTCTATCGGGCTCTGCCCTCCTATTCGACGATCCCCCTTCTATCCTCGATGCGAAGATTTCCGCTCCATCGGGAAGGTCTTGTCCCGGCCGCACGTCTCTCGCCTTTCCCAGGAAGAGATGCGCAAGTAAGCTCATTTCATCCAATTACGAACGAGTTACCTTGTTGTCCCCTTTACTTTTAGATTAGAATTATCGAATTCCTCAGCTATCTATCTATGCCTTATAGAATGAAGCCGCGCTTAAGTAGGAGTTTGGGCCTGGCTTTTTGTTGACGTTTTCAAAAGTCTAAAGTCGCAATCAGGTTGCCGGCGTAAATCAGAGACCGTCTTTGTTGGCAGCCTTTGACCAATCGTTCCTTTGGCTCGTTCCGCTAACAACCGGCTCGCTTCACTCGTTCCACGCATTACACCCCATAATAATAAAGGCATTCCAATCGTTCCACCCACGCCTTTCACTTCAGATCGAGAAGGAGCATTTCTACAACGTAGGGAACAAGCAGAGGAAGACGAGGAGGTAGACGAAGCCACTCCTGTTGGTGGGGCTCAAGCTCTTGTTGATGGGGCTCAAGCTCTTGTTGATCGTGGAAAGGGAATAGACTTCTTCTCAAACGAGCGAGCGCCCTGAAAAGAAAGGTGAAGAACGAGTGCAAGACCCCAAAGATAAGATAATAAAGGAACGAGCGCAGGCGCTTGTTGAGTAGGGGAACGAGTGCAATCTTTAGGATAGTATAAGGAACGAGCGCAGGTCCTTTAAGAATATAGGGGCGAGAAGATGTTAGAGAGGAGCGCCCTTAAAATAAGATAGGGACGAAACGAGCCAGTCCTTCTTGTTAGAGAGGATGTTAGAGCCAGGCTAGCGCCCTTAAAAGAGAAGGAAGAAGATGCAGCGAGTGTAGTTAACTTAGCGAGCATCTTATCTCAGGTAACCGCTCTTTGATAGGTGGGGATAGCATTCTAGCACTTAAGCCATAGAGGAAGCCACTGTGCTTGGATGAGACGAAGCCTTTCATGCCCCAACTAACTCCCTTCCCTTGCTTGCTTGCTTACCGGACAAGATTGATTGGACAAGAAAGGCAAGACTGGACTTCACTCTGCTCCCATATCCATTTTAAAAGCCAGCTGTTAGCCTTCAAATGAAGAAAATCCGGCGGATATAGCCGAAGCGGTTGTTGGAGAACGGACAAGACGCACCTTAGAAAAGACGCCCCAAGTTTCCTTCTACTAGAACTCTGATTGTGATGCCAAAGACAAGGACTTCAACCTGCTCTCCTTTCTTTGCTGCCCAGCTTTTCAGTCTAAGCGTACTCCCCAACAGGCTCAGAGAAGAGATTCGGGCTTTCCTCGGCCATTGCTCTTATTTTATTTGAAGCCCCTTCCTCTCGCTACATCAACAGCTGGCTCGTAACACACCTTCCTCTCGCTCCGACCCCTCATACTATAAGCGGGGAATCATCACCCCGATCCAGTCTTCTTTCTAGGGATTGGTTCTGTTCACTCCACTCGATCAATCTCTCAGTCATCTTGGGCAATCAGGAACCGATGCGACCAATCAATTTAAAAAGATAAAATGAAATTTCAGAAACAGGAGAGAAGAATAAGAATTAGTTTATTTTAGCCAATTGTTAGTTATATTTGAAATGTAGTGCCTGTTCTGTAAGCTCTCTTATAGGATCTCCCTTATATATATTTTTTAATAAATAAAATATATATAATTGGATTTGGATAAAGGGTTGTTTCGTCGATAGCATTATCTGATGTGGGATGCGTAGTAGCTGTTGTCACAGTAGGGGTCCCTAAGGCGGGAATTGTCCTAACGTAGCCATAGCGTTGATTGCTCTCCTTGTTCTATTGTATGGGCGAATTATCTTAACGAAATCTTTTTTGCCCTCGTGTGAGGGTTGTCATAACTTGTGTCTATCCGCTGTTAAATGACTTCACTTAATAGAGTCCTAAGGGTAGTCTCTTTGAGAAGGGGCCGTATTAGTTTTGATTAGCTGTCCCGGGGAGCAGAAGAAATAGAAAAAGTAATATTGCCCTCTTCCGAGTCTCCTTTTAGGTCAATAGAAAGAAAGACCTGCCTTAAGATATAATCGTGGTACTTCTGGTTCAATATTAGCCTTTTTTAGCAGTTGGGAATCTCAGTTAATGAGCCTGCCCCCTTGCATTCGTTAGTTATTCCAGCAGAGACTAGCCAATAGGCCTTTCTATTTCCACCCTTGTTATTAGAGTTATTAGACGAAATCCTCAAGCAAGGAAGAGTCTTCTTTCCCCAAGTGGGATGAAAGTAAAGAAGAAGGTAAGCTTCTTCTATCGGTTTTTTTCGGACAGCAACTTTATAGCTTCCTCCGCACCACTAAGAGTCTCAGTTACTCGAGAAATACTTATTTTTATGCCAGTTCAGAAGACCGGGAAAACCTCTCCGCGAATGTCTAGCCTCCCTATAACTATATAATTTCTTAATATAAGAAAGGAAAGTCGAATCCAAGGGGCATATCTTTACTAGGTTATGATTCGCATCTCGAAAGAAATGCATTGATAAAGGATCTCACCTTACTCGTTAAAGTCAGAAAGTAAGCAAGTAAACCCTCAAAAGATGTGCACAAGAGCTAAGCCTACTTCCCTAGCGACTTTCCTTACTGATTCTGACTACTGTCTTGCTCGGACTGACTGCACTGACTGGAATGAAGATCTCCTTCGTTTTCTTTGCTACCGTTTTAACACTCAGAAATAAAAGAAAATAAAAGTCACTAAGACAAGAGCTAAGTAAGCAAGCAGGAAGGAGAGGCTAGAAAAAAAAGGCAAGGGGCTCCCCATCTCTAGGAGGATTGTGTCCAGGATCTGGTAATCTAAGCTTTGCTTCTTCTGGTCGGCTCGTATTAGCCTGTGCTTTAGTACAGCTATCGCTATCTCGTTCTTTTAGTCTTTTTAACGGTACTTGAATCTTAAGTCGCGGTCATGTCTTGCCCTCCTCTAGTATAGTGACCGCTTTCATGTTTTCCCCGAATTTAATCACTTCCAGACTCAAGTGCCTCTTCATCCATCTTAATTCCCAAGGCGAACATCTCCTGCCCTTCACCCTTCATGAACTGCTATGGTTTACAGTCAATAGTTCTTAACCAACTCTTTCTCGCCGAGCTTTCAAAAGTTTTAAGAGAGAATAGCCCCAGGATAATTAGCTGGCTCGAAGAGTTAGAAATTGGACTCGGACTTTCTTTCTTCTCCTGCGGAGCTCTGAGAACGTCACCGGTGGCAGGTTAGGACAGTTCTCTTGCTGCTGATTTGGCCCTGCGCTGATTCAGGAGCTTCTTCTTTAGTCTAGGTTATGAAAAAAGAAAGGGATTCGTTCACTAGCTGGTCATATAGTCCAAACAATCCTTAGTCGCATTCTGTAACATCCTACTCTAACGTTTCCTCTCCCGTTGTTGAAGGTCTTAGTAAGTCCGCTTACCCAGTACCCGAATCTAGCCTTGTCTATGTCTATCGAATCGGTTAACTGATCCCACTTCGACAGAAGGACGGACGGCAGGACCAAGACAGCACTTCCAAGAAAGCATATGGTAACAAGGTGAGTGAAGGGCATGTAGAATATAGGGCGCGAGCCACTAGTTTCAAGAATTGTTTCAAATGGAAAGGTGCTCTTTAGAGTAGAGGCTAATGCTGGATCCCCTAATACCTAGGTAATTTGCTGCGATATCACATGATATTTCCGTTACTTTTGTATCTACTTTATGCGATTCACGTAACAAAAGTCATAACAAACGGCATAATATAAGTTACGCGAAGAAAGTAGACGTAGAAAGTAGACGTTAAGTTAAAGTGTTAAAGTAATGGCAGTAATAGCATAGTATAGTAAAGTAGACGTCCAAGTAATGGCAGTAATATATTTACAGATTACGGATTCTAGAATAGAATACTACTTGAGTTGAGGGAAGAATGCTTGGTCAGTACCTTCCCCTATTTATTGTGTGTGAGAATGAGAACGGGAATGCTAATCCCTAATCTTAATGTCGGTCTTAGGACTGAAGTCGGATAGAAGGTCAGTGTCCAATTCAAGTTAATCCCGTCTTATAGGTTCTCGTAATCCAATCAAATCCTGCCCTTGCATGCATGGTTTGGCTCTAAAGTAATGGCAACCATCTCCCATACTAGGACTATAGGGGAAGGCAGATCTTGTCCCGACCTCACGAGCGAGCTTCTCAAACTAAGGCTTTCAACCCCATCTCAATCATCTAAACCTAAAGGGTAAAGGGGGCTTGCCACGTACGTTACGTTATACTGTGTAGTAGGTCTTCTTTGGGGCTTACGTAGAACAAAAGCCTCTCAATCAAAGGCTAGCATCTAGACCAGCTGAAGTGAAGCACGAGAAGGAACTTTCCTCACGAAATAGGAACTAGACCCTGAGCTAAGATAGGAATCAGTGGTAGATCGTCTCCCGCTCCCGAATCCCGCCAGGCAGAGGAAAGGCTAGACCCTGATCTAAGATAAGAATGCAAGCCGTATTGTCGCTCGCTCATATGAAATGGTCACCCGTAACTTGAGCTTAAACTCACTCTCCTTTTGAGACCTTACCTTACCCTCGGAAACAGAAAGGAAGGTATAGCTGGCTCGTCGACCAGAAGTAAAGGAAGCGGGCGCCCGCTTCCCTGTTATTTGTTATATATAGAAGACTCAAGTGGCTGAATGCACCCCTGGAAGCGCGTGATCTCAATCGCCGGCATTTCAACAAAAGAAAGAAAGTGAAGGTTAAAGGGCAAACGACGAGATTTCTAATCGTAAGAATTCATTTTTGGACACCAAAGTCAGCTTTTGCGGTTGCAGTGTACTTCACCCCTCTCACTACTTGTTTTGCTTTCTAGTGCTCTAGCTTTATAACTTGCTTTATAATTCAACGCCCCATCATCTATTTACTTAGCTGACAATCGTATAGAGCGTGATACCAGCCCTCTAATGGGATTTAGGAAGCCTCTCCCTATAATAAACTATATGTAGCGCTTTAGCTTTTGCGCTTTACAAAGAAGGAGCTAAGCTAGGGCGGTTATGCTTCCAATCTGCTAAGAGCATGTCCTCTTCTGAAAAGGGGATGCCTTTAATTAAAGATTTAATTGAATTTTAATAAGGGGTAAGGGGTTGGGTTGGCCCGAAATGAGACTCCTGACTTTGAAGCCCGGGCTATCGGTTGAGCCAATAAATATCCTTACTTAGCTAAGTAATTAACTTAAGCTGCAGCAGAATGAATCGAAGTATGGGCTTTTGATGGGTTACCAGTACCAGTAAATGTTAATGGGTATAAGTCTCCAACCCTTAATATATAATAATCAGGGGCCAGCCTTCTCTGGTGAGTAGGTGTAAACAACCTCTACCGTTGATATTGTTATTGGTTACATCTCTACCATTGTTATGTTATTAATGGAGGATACTTCCCCCTTTCCGGAGGTAATGAATGCTCGACGCCAGGCCAAAACAAAAACAGAAGGGATCGTTTCATTTCAAATCAACAAAAGGAAGAAAAAGGTGAACCATCTACTCCTACTGGAATAGGTGAACCGGCTAGTCCACAATAGAATAGGGAGGCAGGTGCCGAACAGGATGAAGAGTCATACCAGGACGAAGAGTCATACCGGGATGAAGAGTCATACGAAGTATTTCTAGATAAAGATTAAACAAAATCAACAGAAGCCGGGGCTGAGCCAGATGATGCAGAGGAATCGGATGCGGATGCAGAAGCCGATGAAGTTTTAGCGGAAGCTGATCCTGGAAAGAGAAAGAAAGGTCTATTATTTATATACCTTTAATCTGACTCTTAATCTTATAGATGGGGACCTTCCCGACCTTGGTATGGTACCACGGCAGGCAGTGGACTACATAAAGCAACGAGTGTAACGAGTAGGTTAGCGTTAGCGCGTTAGCGAAGGAAGCTACTCCCATTTAAATTAAAAAGTTAAGGAGATAAGTTTACTTCTTTTTTACAAGAACTATAACAAGAAAAAGCAGCCATACGCCAGGAAAAAGCAACCATACGCCAGGACGGACCACCTGGAGAAAGGTGAACCATCTAGTCCAGTAAGATTTGAACCATCTAGCTAGTCCCTAGTCCACAATAGACCACAATAGAAAGCGCAGGAGGGGAAAGGCTATCCTCTTCCTAAAGGTTGGTATAAGATCTTTACTATAGGGATTGTGGCAGCCCTCTTTGCTATAGGTATAGCACCCAATATAGATTGATAATAAGAAATCTACGGGCATGCACTCTCTTTCTCACTACTCTTCTATGAATCTAATAGGTGATTATCATCCTTATATTATAAATGAAACCTAAAATTAAATTTAAATCTTGAACAACAACAACAATCATTGTTATCTCATCATTAGTGATGAATAGCAAATTCACCGTTAATTTGAGAGCGGAGAGCTTTCCAGCTGCCCTTATGGGCAAGTAAACACTCATCATTAACGTATACCATGCGACAATATTCATTATATCGAGTTATTAGTTTCTCTATGATTTTCGTCCATCCCTGTTTGTTTTTCATCTCCGATTGAGGAATTTCCCATTTCAAGCACATTCGAAGGAAGTCTTCGGGTATTTTAATCATATTAAATATAGTTCCATCCCCTTGAACTACTTGATTAACGAAATCATAAGCTTTCATATTAAATATAATCTCATTAGATTGAGATAGTATTTTATCGAAATTATTATTTTTTTTTGCTGTTGCTATAGCAGGTTTTATCAAATTGATATATATAAAGCTGTTTATGAGCAAGATTGGAGGCTCCATATTCTTAAATACCGAGCAGTATATTTTTGGTCATTTTTGACAAGATGCTGTATTAGATATGAAGTTATCGTGGACCGTGTAAATTGGAATATCATTCTGAAGTGCTATGTTGGCGACATCCATAGCTATTTGCGCGTCTTTTTGATGAATGAAGTTCACGAATGTGGAGGTGCGACTTTTCCTCTTATCCCGCACATCAGAGGGAAATGAGAGTGTGACACTACGATGCTTCCGCTTTATTTTGTCGAATACTTTAACCGAGCATGATTCCATCTTCTTATAATCTTGATTAGTATCTAAATATTGCGTCTTATACACGACGCCTCGTTCATGGGAGGCGCAAACCCTGCCTACCAGGCCAATCAGATCCATAAAGATGTTAATTTGACTATATTTTTCTTGCCAAAAAGCGAAGCATAGTTTAGCAGTTAATACACATTCTTTGGGTAAGAGATCCTTACCTAGAATAAAGAGAAGATCCTTAATAGTGCTGTTTATTGTTTTGCCATAAATAATGGGCATAAAAATCTTCTTAACTACACTTCTTGTTAAGAGACCCTCTAGAGACTGATAGAGCTGGGCATTTAAAGATTGAGTTTTGATGTATTCCAAACACTCCGTTCTAAAGATAGAATATATATCTTGAATCCCCATACCTTTATCCATAATAAGATTAGTTCTTATCGCCAGAGTCTCATCAAGTAGGAAATAAGACATTATTTGATAAGCGCTAGCGCTAGCATCCTTAGTTATAGGAACTGATTGATAGATTTCCTCTAATGATATCTTCATTATAGATGGACTCTCTGGCAGTTTCAATGCTAGCAATAAAGATACATTTGCTATAAACTGGAAAGGCCGTTTAGCCTTTTTCGCTCCCTTAATCAAATCTGGAATAGGATTAACTTGACCCTCAACCTCTAATAGTGCATTACACAAAGATGTTGCACCCTTATTTTCATCGGTCCATTTTTGATAATGGAATGCTGTAGCGATTAGATATCGCGAATATAATTCCTTAGAAGGAATAAGAGGCTCTTTATTATCAATAAGAAGTAGACTTCTTGCAAAATCCCGCTCGTGGAAGTGAAAGATGCCACTTCGGTATACCCGACCTCTGAAGTCTAGAAATGCGGGATAATAGATCGAATACCCATCGTAGGCCTTTGCTAACTGAATAACGGTTTGTTCGTATTGGGATCTCTGCATATTAGTCGATAAGATAGTAACCAGCTCGCTATATCCATATGACGAACGAAGATCAAGATTCTCAGGACGGTTATACACCTCTCTAAGGAAGTCGCAGGCTTCGCTCAGCTTAAGATCTGATAGAAAGTTCGGCATCAATAAGCCGGCACTTTCGAAGTCTTCTTTATAATTAATTAAATTATTAAGGTGTACACTATTTATTCTAAATGCTTGAGCCTGTAAGCCATTGATAGCCTCACAAACCATAGAAGCCCTCTCTTTTCCGAAGGAAAGATACCTTCCTTTATCGTTTTTATATACTATTATATTGGAGAAAGATATGTAAAAGCTTGCCTTATCAGGCGAACTCATCGTCCGATAATTGCTGAATATTTCACCTGTAGGGTTGCTTAAATAGCCTCCATATATATCTGATATACGTAAACTCCTGTTTGAGTTCGGCTGATGGACAGTCCAATCCAATGGGGGAGAGATCATAGGTAAGCTTAACTTAATAGGTAGTAAGGAGGTATTAAAGGTGCATTCAGCGTAATTATACTTCTCTCTATAAAAAGATTGACCCTTTTTAGAAATACGCTTACCCGGTTCACCAGAATGACTTGAGGCTATCTCATCAACATTACGTTGGGTAATAACCAAGAGGTTTCGATTAACTAAAAATTCCACTAAAGCAGTACCGAATGGATATGGTATACTTCTACTTCTAACCCTGGTAGAAGAAGGAATGATATCAGAAGAATCATTATTCTGTAATACCCTTATGTGCTGTCTTACACTGCTTTCTATCCGATCAATCAAACTAGACAGACTAACAAGATTCTCCATATTAAATAGGTAGCTAAGCGTGTGAACTAGTAGGCACTCTAGTGTGTGCTCACCAAACTCTTCCAAGGATTTTCTATCAAAGAAATCAAGGATTGATTGTACCTTATCCTTATCCTTATCAATATCCACCATACCCAATTTCACCATTTTAAATGTCTTTGACACATTATTGTTAAGGGTTACCATCCTTCCGAC
This sequence comes from Heliosperma pusillum, assembly GCA_022085475.1. NCBI lineage: Eukaryota > Viridiplantae > Streptophyta > Magnoliopsida > Caryophyllales > Caryophyllaceae > Heliosperma > Heliosperma pusillum. The sequence goes on along the minus strand of JAIUZE010047197.1, from coordinate 6,672 downwards.
ATCATCATATTTGAACTTACCACGAAGGTATTCTTTAGCGCTTGGCATATCACTTTTGGTAAGCATAGACATGATGTTAGGGCATGTTTTAAAGATATTACTTTCAGAGAAATTCATAGTCAAATCTTCTATTTCCATTTGAATTTTTTTTTAATTTGGTAGGATCTTTTTCATTCTTATTATCCTCTAAGAGTTTATAAACCCTATCCTTATATTCCCTCACAAATGAAGAGTCTTGGCACAAGACAAGCCTATATATATTATATATGGACGGTGCTGGCATTAGAAAGGGGTTTGGAGGGTCATCGGAAATGGTACCAGTACGAAGGTGAAAGGGCTTAGCTTATTGTCCGATTTGAGATCCCATGGGAATCTTTCTTCTCTTTCGCGTGCTAACTCATCAATTCTTTCGCTCCTTTCTTTCCTGGCAAGTCGAGACTACCCTCTTTCTTACCTTAGGTAAGTCACTTTCTTTAGTAAGCGAAGCTAGCTCGTTAGTTCCGTTGATCCTAGCCCGATGAAGCAAGAAATTAATTTGATTTATACTCATGCGATTAACTCAAATTCTTTCTTTTGTAATCGTAATAAAAGAGATCATGGCATTCTGAAAAGGAATCAAGATATTATATCAGATCATCTTCACCAAGCCAAGAAATTACCCTCTTCTAAGTCAGAGTTATCCCATCCCCAAAAGAGAAAGCCAGCAACTGCCTAGTATTCTTCGTTAGTAAAGTCAGGTCGAGCTTTTCAATTCCCTCTCCCTTATTTATGGTAAAGGATTCATCCCTTTCCCTTTTCCCTTTGTTATTTTTTTTATAAGAATTACTAAATTTAAAAAGATAAAATGAAATTTCAGAAACAGGAGAGAAGAATAAGAATTAGTTTATTTTAGCCAATTGTTAGTTATATTTGAAATGTAGTGCCTGTTCTGTAAGCTCTCTTATAGGATCTCCCTTATATATATTTTTTAATAAATAAAATATATATAATTGGATTTGGATAAAGGGTTGTTTCGTCGATAGCATTATCTGATGTGGGATGCGTAGTAGCTGTTGTCACAGTAGGGGTCCCTAAGGCGGGAATTGTCCTAAAGTAGCCATAGCGTTGATTGCTCTCCTTGTTCTATTGTATGGGCGAATTATCTTAACGAAATCTTTTTTGCCCTCGTGTGAGGGTTGTCATAACTTGTGTCTATCCGCTGTTAAATGACTTCACTTAATAGAGTCCTAAGGGTAGTCTCTTTGAGAAGGGGCCGTATTAGTTTTGATTAGCTGTCCCGGGGAGCAGAAGAAATAGAAAAAGTAATATTGCCCTCTTCCGAGTCTCCTTTTAGGTCAATAGAAAGAAAGACCTGCCTTAAGATATAATCGTGGTACTTCTGGTTCAATATTAGCCTTTTTTAGCAGTTGGGAATCTCAGTTAATGAGCCTGCCCCCTTTCATTCGTTAGTTATTCCAGCAGAGACTAGCCAATAGGCCTTTCTATTTCCACCCTTGTTATTAGAGTTATTAGACGAAATCCTCAAGCAAGGAAGAGTCTTCTTTCACCAAGTGGGATGAAAGTAAAGAAGAAGGTAAGCTTCTTCTATCGGTTTTTTTCGGACAGCAACTTTATAGCTTCCTCCGCACCACTAAGAGTCTCAGTTACTCGAGAAATACTTATTTTTATTCCAGTTCAGAAGACCGGGAAAACCTCTCCGCGAATGTCTAGCCTCCCTATAACTATATAATTTCTTAATATAAGAAAGGAAAGTCGAATCCAAGGGGCATATCTTTACTAGGTTATGATTCGCATCTCGAAAGAAATGCATTGATAAAGGATCTCACCTTACTCGTTAAAGTCAGAAAGTAAGCAAGTAAACCCTCAAAAGATGTGCACAAGAGCTAAGCCTACTTCCCTAGCGACTTTCCTTACTGATTCTGACTACTGTCTTGCTCGGACTGACTGCACTGACTGGAATGAAGATCTCCTTCGTTTTCTTTGCTACCGTTTTAACACTCAGAAATAAAAGAAAATAAAAGTCACTAAGACAAGAGCTAAGTAAGCAAGCAAGAAGGAGAGGCTAGAAAAAAAAGGCAAGGGGCTCCCCATCTCTAGGAGGATTGTGTCCAGGATCTGGTAATCTAAGCTTTGCTTCTTCTGGTCGGCTCGTATTAGCCTGTGCTTTATTACAGCTATCGCTATCTCGTTCTTTTAGTCTTTTTAACGGTACTTGAATCTTAAGTCGCGGTCATGTCTTGCCCTCCTCTAGTATAGTGACCGCTTTCATGTTTTCCCCGCATTTAATCACTTCCAGACTCAAGTGCCTCTTCATCCATCTTAATTCCAAAGGCGAACATCTCCTGCCCTTCACCCTTCATGAACTGCTATGGTTTACAGTCAATAGTTCTTAACCAACTCTTTCTCGCCGAGCTTTCAAAAGTTTTAAGAGAGAATAGCCCCAGGATAATTAGCTGGCTCGAAGAGTTAGAAATTGGACTCGGACTTTCTTTCTTCTCCTGCGGAGCTCTGAGAAAGTCACCGGTGGCAGGTTAGGACAGTTCTCTTGCTGCTGATTTGGCCCTGCGCTGATTCAGGAGCTTCTTCTTTAGTCTAGGTTATGAAAAAAGAAAGGGATTCGTTCACTAGCTGGTCATATAGTCCAAACAATCCTTAGTCGCATTCTGTAACATCCTACTCTAACGTTTCCTCTCCCGTTGTTGAAGGTCTTAGTAAGTCCGCTTACCCAGTACCCGAATCTAGCCTTGTCTATGTCTATCGAATCGGTTAACTGATCCCACTTCGACAGAAGGACGGACGGCAGGACCAAGACAGCACTTCCAAGAAAGCATATGGTAACAAGGTGAGTGAAGGGCATGTAGAATATAGGGCGCGAGCCACTAGTTTCAAGAATTGTTTCAAATGGAAAGGTGCTCTTTAGAGTAGAGGCTAATGCTGGATCCCCTAATACCTAGGTAATTTGCTGCGATATCACATGATATTTCCGTTACTTTTGTATCTACTTTATGCGATTCACGTAACAAAAGTCATAACAAACGGCATAATATAAGTTACGCGAAGAAAGTAGACGTAGAAAGTAGACGTTAAGTTAAAGTGTTAAAGTAATGGCAGTAATAGCATAGTATAGTAAAGTAGACGTCCAAGTAATGGCAGTAATATATTTACAGATTACGGATTCTAGAATAGAATACTACTTGAGTTGAGGGAAGAATGCTTGGTCAGTACCTTCCCCTATTTATTGTGTGTGAGAATGAGAACGGGAATGCTAATCCCTAATCTTAATGTCGGTCTTAGGACTGAAGTCGGATAGAAGGTCAGTGTCCAATTCAAGTTAATCCCGTCTTATAGGTTCTCGTAATCCAATCAAATCCTGCCCTTGCATGCATGGTTTGGCTCTAAAGTAATGGCAACCATCTCCCATACTAGGACTATAGGGGAAGGCAGATCTTGTCCCGACCTCACGAGCGAGCTTCTCAAACTAAGGCTTTCAACCCCATCTCAATCATCTAAACCTAAAGGGTAAAGGGGGCTTGCCACGTACGTTACGTTATACTGTGTAGTAGGTCTTCTTTGGGGCTTACGTAGAACAAAAGCCTCTCAATCAAAGGCTAGCATCTAGACCAGCTGAAGTGAAGCACGAGAAGGAACTTTCCTCACGAAATAGGAACTAGACCCTGATCTAAGATAGGAATCAGTGGTAGATCGTCTCCCGCTCCCGAATCCCGCCAGGCAGAGGAAAGGCTAGACCCTGATCTAAGATAAGAATGCAAGCCGTATTGTCGCTCGCTAATATGAAATGGTCACCCGTAACTTGAGCTTAAACTCACTCTCCTTTTGAGACCTTACCTTACCCTCGGAAACAGAAAGGAAGGTATAGCTGGCTCGTCGACCAGAAGTAAAGGAAGCGGGCGCCCTCTTCCCTGTTATTTGTTATATATAGAAGACTCAAGTGGCTGAATGCACCCCTGGAAGCGCGTGATCTCAATCGCCGGCATTTCAACAAAAGAAAGAAAGTGAAGGTTAAAGGGCAAACGACGAGATTTCTAATCGTAAGAATTCATTTTTGGACACCAAAGTCAGCTTTTGCGGTTGCAGTGTACTTCACCCCTCTCACTACTTGTTTTGCTTTCTAGTGCTCTAGCTTTATAACTTGCTTTATAATTCAACGCCCCATCATCTATTTACTTAGCTGACAATCGTATAGAGCGTGATACCAGCCCTCTAATGGGATTTAGGAAGCCTCTCCCTATAATAAACTATATGTAGCGCTTTAGCTTTTGCGCTTTACAAAGAAGGAGCTAAGCTAGGGCGGTTATGCTTCCAATCTGCTAAGAGCATGTCCTCTTCTGAAAAGGTGATGCCTTTAATTAAAGATTTAATTGAATTTTAATAAGGGGTAAGGGGTTGGGTTGGCCCGAAATGAGACTCCTGACTTTGAAGCCCGGGCTATCGGTTGAGCCAATAAATATCCTTACTTAGATAAGGAATTAACTTAAGCTGCAGCAGAATGAATCGAAGTATGGGCTTTTGATGGGTTACCAGTACCAGTAAATGTTAATGGGTATAAGTCTCCAACCCTTAATATATAATAATCAGGGGCCAGCCTTCTCTGGTGAGGAGGTGTAAACAACCTCTACCGTTGATATTGTTATTGGTTACATCTCTACCATTGTTATGTTATGAATGGAGGATACTTCCCCCTTTCCGGAGGTAATGAATGCTCGACGCCAGGCCAAAACAAAAACAGAAGGGATCGTTTCATTTCAAATCAACAAAAGGAAGAAAAAGGTGAACCATCTACTCCTACTGGAATAGGTGAACCGGCTAGTCCACAATAGAATAGGGAGGCAGGTGCCGAACAGGATGAAGAGTCATACCAGGACGAAGAGTCATACCGGGATGAAGAGTCATACGAAGTATTTCTAGATAAAGATTAAACAAAATCAACAGAAGCCGGGGCTGAGCCAGATGATGCAGAGGAATCGGATGCGGATGCAGAAGCCGATGAAGTTTTAGCGGAAGCTGATCCTGGAAAGAGAAAGAAAGGTCTATTATTTATATACCTTTAATCTGACTCTTAATCTTATAGATGGGGACCTTCCCGACCTTGGTATGGTACCACGGCAGGAAGTGGACTACATAAAGCAACGAGTGTAACGAGTAGGTTAGCGTTAGCGCGTTAGCGAAGGAAGCTACTCCCATTTAAATTAAAAAGTTAAGGAGATAAGTTTACTTCTTTTTTACAAGAACTATAACAAGAAAAAGCAGCCATACGCCAGGAAAAAGCAACCATACGCCAGGACGGACCACCTGGAGAAAGGTGAACCATCTAGTCCAGTAAGATTTGAACCATCTAGCTAGTCCCTAGTCCACAATAGACCACAATAGAAAGCGCAGGAGGGGAAAGGCTATCCTCTTCCTAAAGGTTGGTATAAGATCTTTACTATAGGGATTGTGGCAGCCCTCTTTGCTATAGGTATAGCACCCAATATAGATTGATAATAAGAAATCTACGGGCATGCACTCTCTTTCTCACTACTCTTCTATGAATCTAATAGGTGATTATCATCCTTATATTATAAATGAAACCTAAAATTAAATTTAAATCTTGAACAACAACAACAATCATTGTTATCTCATCATTAGTGATGAATAGCAAATTCACCGTTAATTTGAGAGCGGAGAGCTTTCCAGCTGCCCTTATGGGCAAGTAAACACTCATCATTAACGTATACCATGCGACAATATTCATTATATCGAGTTATTCGTTTCTCTATGATTTTCGTCCATCCCTGTTTGTTTTTCATCTCCGATTGAGGAATTTCCCATTTCAAGCACATTCGAAGGAAGTCTTCGGGTATTTTAATCATATTAAATATAGTTCCATCCCCTTGAACTACTTGATTAACGAAATCATAAGATTTCATATTAAATATAATCTCATTAGATTGAGATAGTATTTTATCGAAATTATTATTTTTTTTTGCTGTTGCTATAGCAGGTTTTATCAAATTGATATATATAAAGCTGTTTATGAGAAAGATTGGAGGCTCCATATTCTTAAATACCGAGCAGTATATTTTTGGTCATTTTTGACAAGATGCTGTATTAGATATGAAGTTATCGTGGACCGTGTAAATTGGAATATCATTCTGAAGTGCTATGTTGGCGACAGCCATAGCTATTTGCGCGTCTTTTTGATGAATGAAGTTCACGAATGTGGAGGTGCGACTTTTCCTCTTATCCCGCACATCAGAGGGAAATGAGAGTGTGACACTACGCTGCTTCCGCTTTATTTTGTCGAATACTTTAACCGAGCATGATTCCATCTTCTTATAATCTTGATTAGTATCTAAATATTGCGTCTTATACACGACGCCTCGTTCATGGGAGGCGCAAACCCTGCCTACCAGGCCAATCAGATCCATAAAGATGGTAATTTGACTCTATTTTTCTTGCCAAAAAGCGAAGCATAGTTTAGCAGTTAATACACATTCTTTGGGTAAGAGATCCTTACCCAGAATAAAGAGAAGATCCTTAATAGTGCTGTTTATTGTTTTGCCATAAATAATGGGCATAAAAATCTTCTTAACTACACTTCTTGTTAAGAGACCCTCTAGAGACTGATAGAGCTGGGCATTTCAAGATTGAGTTTTGATGTATTCCAAACAC